>JABFOX010000863.1:0-14613 GCA_022817665.1 Axea sp. ZL-2020
GTCTCAATGGCTTCCTTGACGGCAACGGCGATAGACGGTGTGGGGAGCGCGATGAAATGGCGTGTAAAATCGGGAATAGGAAAATTTGCCATCGTGAGCCATTGTCGTTTGACTTTCGGGGAGCAAAAAATAGACGGGTTCACGAAACGCGCGGTTCATTAGAGCGTACGAATGCTCGCGTGGGGAACGATCACCGATCGATTGGCTTCGTGAGAAATTATTGCCTGGAGAAAAATACGAACTTAGAGACCATGTTTTTAATGGCAAGATAAAGATATACTTTGAAAAGTGCAATTAATATTACGAATGCCGGGACGAGTGCAAAAGATGTGCGAAATTTTTGCAAGATAAAGGTTGCCGTTTGCACTCCAATAACACAGATATATCAATATTATATACAATTTTTATTAATGATTATTGTTGTCAAAATGATATAAATATTTAATTTGTGCATTTTAGTCAAATTGAACAAAAATTAATCTTTTAATTTAAAAATTTGATTTGAAGACATCCTTCTTTTCAAATCAAATCCAGAATAACAAAAAATCTAATAAATTTAGATGAAACAAGAGAACGAATATATTTAATTATATATATAATTAAAATTTGCTGCCAAAATTGATGTATTATAATTATTACAAAATTATAATACAATTAAAACATTAATTTTTAATTTTACTCTTTTCATTTAAATTTTTACCATTTATATAGCGCTTTTATAGAAATTATGATTTTCTTCATTCTCAAACTTATTTTAAATTTATTACCCGATGCATTCTAGTTTAAGGAAATTTAACATTTAAAGTTTCTTACGTGCGTATTCAGGTTTTAAGTATTTTCAGATTTTAACCAAATCACGCATGAAACATTGCTCAATGAAGCTCAAAATAATTCATTCAAAGTAATATTTTTATCTTGAATTATCACTATAAAGAAAAATACAATTTCTTATCCATTCGTTGCTAAATTTATTGCACTTTTAAATACATGAATTTATTTGCACGTTATTCTTTTGACATGTAATACTATGAAAATCTTTTCTTACTGTCCTAAATATAATATTTTTTAAATTTTGTAACAAAATGACTAATTTCATTTAAAATTACTTTCGAATCACTTTTCTAATACGTTTTCTTAATAATTCGTCGTGCAATATATTTACTGCCTCATAAATTCCGTTTAATGCGTGTAAAAAATAAATAAGCAATTTTGTATTCCATCAAATATTTCAACAATGTAAAATTGACCGCATTAAATTAATGTTCAGTCGTTACAACGAAAGTTATACTTAAACAAAAAAGAAAATAAATGACAACATTATTTATAATACAAATAAACACTTTTTATCATTCATCATTATAATTGATTATTAATTTACTTTTTTATTTCTTGTACAAATTCAAACTCAACTGATTAATGCTTCTTTTATACTTGAAAATGTCAAGATCTTTTAGAATCGCATGGAAAAACCTTTTATATTCGTTTCTTTTGAAACGGAATCTAAAGAATTCCATTTAACACGTTCAGCAGAGAATTGTTTTACATCGTTCAAGCGGATTTAAACGAAAGTAATTTTTTTTTCTTTCTTTTTTTTCAAACCAATCGAACCTCGTAATTGTAAAGCACGTTACAATCCACTTTATTCCGTTTCAATTATAGTTTTAATACGCTCAACGGGATAATTAAAAGCTGCTGTGTCATTTTACTTCTAGAAACACATGTCATTTATGAAAAATGATACGTACGCGTTAAATTCCATTCCGACTCTAGTCGGAATATAAAGCAGTTGAAAAATTTACCAGCTTGCACGATGGTATAAATTGATCTACAATGATTCTAATTGTTACTCAAATATGAAAATCCGGTAACCCAGTTCCACGCACTATTTTTCTCCATTTCAAATCCTTCTTAGCAAAAAAGTATTCGCTGCGTGAGAAAAAGTCTACGAAAAATGTAAATCCAAAAAACGCACGATTAATGTAATTAGATTAAACGTGATTTTACTTTGTATCAAACGTACTTTCCTCCGGCACATTTTTACTCGAGTATTTAATTCCATCCGATCAATAAATTACAAATCGAATTAGTTTATTTTTGTAATCACTTAACCATTCAATTACAATAAAATTGATCGTACATCTGAATGATTAAACCAGTTGCTTCAGTGGTCCGTGTACGGCTAATTCAACGCGCAATTTAACATTTATATTGCAAAAAAGTTATCCGCGAATAAAAACAAACAACGCAAAAAATTGTTTATCGAAAGCTATGATACTCGAAGCGTACCCGCGGCACATGCGCTTGCCATGAGAAGAAGGTTAGCAGAATGGTAATGGTTCACGATTTCTGTTTTATCGTCTCGTATATTACATTGCCCAATCGCATCGCTAGACGATAGTTTCGCGTACGTTTCGCCGGCTAGGAAGCTACGTTTCTTCACGTGTATATATATAACCTACGTTTGTTTGTATATACGTATATATATTATAACATAAGCTCGGTCCATAAATATCGTGATTAGAAAAATGTCAAACATTATACACGAATTAACAATTTACATTGTAGAGAAAGTAACGGTTTTACTAATCTAATCTCTTCTAAAAGTCATCCTACAAATCAGCGTGTTTGTTGTTGTTCTTCTTCTTCTTCATCTCTGGGACCACTTTTTTGCCTGTGGGGTGTAATTTATATCACTATTTATTGGATGGTTAATGTCATATGTGACTTATTACGTGATTGACCAACATCGGCCATTTTAATTACCGAGTGCAGACACTGGGATGAAAGTCAATTATAGAGTTTCTGTTATTGATATTGAGATTTTAGCACAGCTGATTTTGAGATGATGAATAGTGGAAGTTGAAGGTATAGAGTTCACAAACGCTTTAATCAGCGCAAATCGATAATTAATAAGGATTGGCGTAATTAATGGCTAGTGAAATAGAAGTGATTAATTTGTTTGCATATGTATAACATTCGAGTAAATTATAGTCTTCGCATTATGGTTTGCTTGTTTGTAAGAATGTTAAATGTTATTTTTGGACACTAAATCACTACAGTCTATATGTTTGTACATATGAATGTAAAGTAAAAGGTTACACATATCTTTGTATCATGGAGTTGATACTTAATAAAGTTGTAATTTGACTTTCTGTAGAAAATGGAATGTGAGGAATAAATAAAAACAACTGTACAAAAGTGTTAAATTAAATGTAATACAAACATAAGGACTCATTTGATAAACGTAAAGTTAAAAGCGATTTGAATTAAAATAGGTCAAAGAACAGGAAATGAAAGAGTGATTTTTATAAATTATAAAGGATAACGTATAAAAATTCGAATTAAATCCTTGAATTTTTTTGAAAAGGTTTAATACCTGAAGCCGCTAGACGCACCACAGCATTAGAGTAAAAATACAGTTTTCAAAATTTCCAGTTAAATAAAACAGAGCTTATTGAATACATAAAAATTACATAATACAGTATAATGAAGTTTCCCATTCTTTTAAAAAATAATATTTCAAAGCAGACAACAGACATTATTATAAATCTGTAAATAAATAATAAAAGATAAAATACATTCCCTTTCAACATAAGCTATAAATAAAAAGAGAAAAATAATGTGTGCACTTTTGTTGTTAATTCTATTTAAAAATTATTAAACAGGTGTTAATTTATATTTATAAAAAAGTCAACTAAATTATTATTTATAATTATAATCGTATTTGCTCTCCAGCGAATAAATTATAGCGTTTTATTAAATTAAATATAAAGTACTCTAGGTAAGATGAATTATTTTGTTTTAATGAATTTGTTTCGTTTTTAATGAAAATACATTTAATTTTATTTTTGTTGGGTGGTAAGTATCGCACAAGTATTTATGGGTTAATAAAACATTTGTCATGCGGATATGATGGATACATGAGAGGTTAAGGGTTAATTTAAACATAAATGTAATTCTGAAATGTATATTAATATAATGCGTAATGCTGTAATATGTTTACAGGTGAAAAGCCGTATCAGTGCCAGTGGCCAGAATGCGAGTGGAGATTTGCCCGCAGCGACGAGTTGACGCGGCACTATCGGAAGCACACGGGTGCTAAACCGTTTAAATGTGCGGTTTGTGAGCGTTCCTTTGCAAGGAGCGATCATCTCGCGTTGCACATGAAACGACACCTCCCAAAGCAGCACGCAAAGTGATCGTAGACCCGACTCCTCATGTCACGAGACTCATGAGATTGCGGCAAATTGGTACACGAAAGAAAAAGTTCACTTACCAAAACTTGTTAACTTTTTTATTAATGTACCATGAAATGTAAGAAAAATAAAAATTGAGTCTATTTAGCTTGATTGAGTCGAATTAAGAGATTTATTTAATTGTACTTATGTAGAACAACGATTTAGATGATTTGTTGTAAAGACATCACGTTTGGGAGTTAACTTATTTGCTAGAAATTTTGGAATTTGATTAGAGAAGTTAGCAACGTTACAATTGTTATTTCTTCTGTATACGATACACGAGTCCACGCTGTTAATCAAAAATTATCTGATCTCGTCGAATTTGCGGTCAAATTATCTAGATCAGTTTTGAATTTCGCAAATCTAATCGGATTTTCATTGGATGAAAATCATTAATACATTTTATGGGAACGAAACAGTTATTGGATTTATGAATTATAAATTGTAAATAAATATTAAAATAAATAAAATTATTATGAATCATACACTGGAAAATGAATGTGCAAGACTATTGTTGAAAACTATCGATTTTGCATCGAAAAGGATGTTAATTTATAGACGTTGAAGATAAAAAGAAACGAAAGTAATTTATATATCGTTTTTTTATATCTAATTTAAATTTTATTATCTTTTGTAATGAAAAGTCAGTAACATTTCCTAAGTTAGCTCTGCACATTACATTTTCCAATGTATTTTTTAAACACATTTGATAAATATATTAACTGTAACATTATAAACAAATATATATACATATTTTTCTATTGTATCAAACAATTACATAAAATTTGTTTGCAAGACCAAAAATGAAGAAAGAAAGAATACATTTATATACGAATAAAAAAATAATTATAAAATGAAAACAATGACAATATGATTATTATATGAAAATATAATAATTACATGATACCTTTTGCAACAATTTAAAAAACAGCTCTTTCAGTTTTCACGAAAATCCAATTTCAATTTATTTTTTGTCCTTGTTAAAGTAGGAATCATGCAAAAGGACCATAAATTGCATATAAAGATATTACAATATGCACATGAGTTCAGATATCCTGTTGAAAATACATAAGTAAATTTACAAATATCAAGTTTTAGTAAACAATTAATCAAAAATAAGCTAAAAATTGCATAAATGCTAAAAATGCTTATGAGCAAGTAAATACTTTCATTACTTTTTTTTATATAAGAATTCTTGCACAAACGATCAAAAATATCTGTACAATAATACGTGTATAAATATTTTAAATATTATAAAACAAAGAAAAGTTCGTTACTATTTTTTTGCAAAATTCACTTTTTCATCGCGCATTCCACGTAACCAGTAATTCATACAGAAATTATGAAAAATTTTTCTCTGTGAAAAAAATAACTGGATTTCTTCAATTTTAAAATTACGCATAATAAAATTACAAACAAATTTTCCACTTGCTTTAATAACTTCATTTCTTTAGTATTACAACCTTCCAACAGCTAATTTCACCTCAACTAAAGATCACCGTAGTAATATCACAATATCAAATGCATTGCGAAGTCTATTTCTTCTGCTTAATAAACATGGTAGCTTGAAAGAAGAGAAATAAAAAAACACATAAATAGGGCGAAAAGAAAAAAACGATCTCAAGAAATGTCGAATAGTTGAGAGTCTAAAGGTAGCATTACTAATTCACCAGATCGTATAAATTCAGTATTATTTCGACTAACGAAATAGTAGTTCACAAATAATAGTAGATTACTACAACTAATATGAATGATTTTTGCTTATATTGTATTAAATGTACACATGATCATTAGTTCAAAATCATATTTTTCTTCACTTTATACTCAAAATGAAGAAAAATAATATAACAATTCTTGAGTCGATATTAAATTTTCTTTTCAACTTATACATGACTTATTTGTTTTGTAGAATGTAAATTCTTGCATATTTTTCTATATAATCTATTTGTGTTTAGTCATTATTTGGAAAAATAGCTTTCTGTTATGTGCTTGGCTGCAATTCCACATTGAGATAAGGAACCATAATGTACTGAATTTCAAAGGAAATTTAGGTTAGAATTATTTAATGAATAAAACGTAATTATAATTTATTATGTATATATATATCATATAAAATTAATTGTTTATTTGATAACCGTTTCTTTAAAATATCAATTTTTAAAATATCAAATTTCTTTAAAATTCAGATACTAATATATCAATAATTCAAGAAGTATTTCTATAAAGGCAGCAACAAAAAATTCTAATAACGTTTCTAAATAAAAATTTAGTCTAGTAACTCAGGAGACGTTAGGATGTTTGAATAATTATTAAGTATAATTATCGGTATAACTAACGAAGGTCTCAAGTAATGAAATGCAGTGTTTTGCTGTGCACTAACTAGAACTTACCATACATTATTTTCAATAAGACATCATAATTCATTTACAATGAATATAAGTGAAACGTAATAAAATTCAATTTGTACCGCACAATAACGAATATTTATTTAAAATAAAAATAGTATACAGTCAATTCTCATTTTATAGCATTTTACAGTTTAATTTGAAAATGTTTTTTAAGTACTAAACAGTAAAACTTGTTTAATAGTTAAATAATATAAGTTAATAATTATTTATTACTTAGTCATGCAAATAAATTAATAATTACTGTGACACTAATTAATTAAACTTCATTAAATGCCATTAAAAATAAATATTCTCTTCGACAGATAAATATATAATTTTGTATTTCTTAATTAATAATAATCATAATTGTTAATATTATAAGAATAAATAAAGAAATATATATTGCAATCAATGTATTTATTTAAATTTATATAAACATGAATAAAAAAACTTAAAGTAATATATTAACCACTCAAAATTGTTTACGGAATGTATATTTATTTATAAATTTTTATTCGCTAATTTTATGTTCTAACACATCCACTGGTAAATTGCGCTAGTCGTTTTAAAGCATAACTGATACAAACTTGATTAATCACATAAAAATTTTTATATGTCCAGATTTATACCTTTTTACTACCTGTTTTATTTAAACAAGTTTGGCTTACTTGAATCTCACCACTCACAGTGTTAAAACTGAACAAGACTAAAAAAATTCTTCTCATGTATTTGTACACTGAACAAATAGGTCAAAAGAAAGGACGAGATGCAGACATTATTTCTCTTGCTATCTATGTTTTCGCGCTTATTTTATTTTATCCATCTTCTTATCTTTCGTCCCTCAAATCTACCCTTGGGCGCATTTATGTATATTGCACTATTTTTCATTCAACCATCTGATTGGCTTGTTGTCTCCGTGCTTCGTTTCTGTAATGCCACATTTATCTTATTCACTGACGAAGAAATTAAAGTCAATTTTTCAGCGACATTTATTCATATTTTGACAAGTTATTAAATTCTCCATAATTAAAGTTACCATGAAGTCGGGGTTAGCGAGATACCATAAAATAGCGATGAATGTTGCGAGTTATTTTAAAGATACGATGCACTTTGTTAATAATGCCACGCAATCTGAGCTTTATTGAACTTTAAGAATAACTCTGTCATTACGGTATTATGATAAGGAAGACATCGCTGAACATGAAATCAATCGATGGCAACATAAGTTACCAACAATCGGGGTCAATTTAATCTTTTAACCGGGATATTATCTCAATGCTATTATTGTTTCACCGATTACAACGTACTTTAATTAAACGCTTGTAAGTTATACCCGACTTCTCCTGCTTTTTTTACTCCACTTTTATTGTTGAGTTTAGATTTTTTCCGTAAAACGGTTAGGATATTAAAGCTTCGTGATGCGTTTCGTTAAAATAATGTTGGCGCAACTGAGTGTTGTACAGTGCTCTTTTATTTGTTTTCTGCTTCCCTAATTTCCATCAATGGCATCGACGGATAACAGAATCCCCTGGAACACAAGCAAAGCAAAATCCAACGAGATATAGACAAAGTTGTATCTGTTATCCTTTGCGTAGACGATCCTGCCGTAACAGTACTGTTTAAGAGTTGGAGAAGACCAACGAATCTGTTGGATTTATTGATTCATTGGTTAATATTAAGAACGCGCTTTGCTCGAATTCACATTTCAATGATCAATTGTGTGTTGATTTAAATGCCTTGGAGATACTGCCTAACATTGATTAATACTAATTAAAGATATAATTATCCTTTGCGCGTTATATTCTGCAGAAAAATATTGTTTAACTTCACATGAAAATTGTCTCAATCAATAGAAATTGATTTAATTATATTTGTTGCTTGAATAAATGATGAAATGTAATAAACTGGATTAAAGGTATTTTTAACACACTTGTAATTTAGAACTTGAGTTCGAAATTGCACAACGGAAATTTTTTGCATTAATAAATTGATTTGTATAAAAAATATCTTAAACAAAACGATTTGATTCTTTTATTACGTGCTTTTAATTTAATTTCAACGTAAATGCGATTAAACTTCAACTAATGCGAGCAATGTATTAAGTTTTCATTTTATAATGACATATTAACTGTTATGTGAACAGACGCTTTAAATGATTATAATGAGTTTCAAAAAGGCAAAACGTGAAGTAACAATTAATTGTAGATACATTATTATTCCTACATAATTAATGAATATTATTTAAATAATATTGATTTAATATGATATCGATTGAACGCTAAATAATTTAATATTTTCCAAACTTGTCAGTAATCAAAATGCGCTCACTGTAAGTGGAAAATTCGAATAAATATTTCATGAGAGGAATTCCGGTAACGGTAAGCGGGATCTAATGACAATTAAAAATATTTCTTAACGAAAGTAGATTATTATAACACAAAAAACAGCTTTCAACTGATTAACGCAAGAAAATGACAATATTCTAAATATAAAAATGCAATTTTTTAGAGTACACGAATTACAACATGTAAAATTTTAGTTCAAGAAAAGTACTAATGAACAAATTTAGTAATTTTTTAATGTGAAGTATTCTTATGATCAATTTACAGATTTAAAAAAACCATTTTAATGAAATATAAATATCAACAATTATATGTTATTAATAACAATTATTCAGTGATTAATAAAGATGTTATAAATTACTAAAAAACTTATTAAAAAGAATATCTTCGACTTCTAGTAATGATCAATAAGTATTATTGATTAATGCTGACTATAAATCTGAAATAATTTTGCGAGGGAATTTAACCTTCCTTGAGATCGCAATTTTAGATATTTTGGAAAAACCTTTACTAGTTAACGAAATATTTGCGATTTTCATTTAGCAAAACTCCCAAAGTACAAGAATTAAACACTTAGTTTCGTTAGTTGTACTAAATGAAAGATTTGTGTAACATTTTTTCGATTTCTTAATCAGCGTTGAAAACTGCATCAATTTCATATATGAACATCTTATATTTTGAGAGGAGAGATATCCTGCGTATTCTGGACCAAAAATCATGATTATCATTCATGATTTCATGATAAAAATTCTTTCAAATTTGTAATCAGCGTTGAAATTTGCGTCAAAAATATGTATTGCAAATAGTGTTGGTGGTGAGTATATTCCACAATTACCAAATTCTGTGCTAATGATTATGAAAACATTTTTCTATAATTCCATTATGGAAAAATAAAAAAAAAGTAAAATTTTTGTATTATATATATTTAATTAATTAAACAAATAAAAATGATACATTAAAATATTTCATTGGAAAATATACGATATTTAATTAAATGAATTAAATAAACGAATAGAATAAGATTTTTAAAAGTAAGTAATATAAAGAGTAGTTTTATACATTGTTTTATATGAGATATCACGATGGATTTGTTCACGATTTGTTTGTAGTACAATGAAAAAAATGTTATTCTGATGGTCAGAATATATTCCTTTTATGAAATTCTGCTAATGGCTATCTTAAAAAGTGTTAATGTATGAATAATCTGTCATTTGTCAAACGATATTTTGGAATGAAATCCGCTTATGGTTATCTCAATTCCGGTCATCCAATATTTCATTGGATTTTCCACTTATAGTTAGCGGATTCTACTTTCTCACAGGAAGTCTTTTTTAACGTATAAAATAAAATGATTTTAAAGTAAGTGGAAAACAAACAAAATACTGTATTTAATTTCATTAGATTTATATTAATTTATTAACAAAAATAAATTATTAATAAAATCATAAAAATGTATTAGTCAATATACAATCAGTAATGAAAAATCTTCTTAATACATGCGGTTTTTGAGTGTATTAGTGTTAGCATAATACAAAATCACGCTCTGTATAGATTCTTTACATGTTCTTTTAAGTTAGTTCATTCTGTGTATGATTTATAACCAATAAATTAATCTAATAGCTAATCACAACATTACTTCGCCATACTACTGTGATGTTTCTTTTAACTTCTACAATTTCTTTACGCTGAAAAAATAAAACAGGAATGTTTTACGTGCGCAACAGAATTAGTTCCTGCATTGCGCAAAAAGTGAATAATAATAAGAGTGAGTTCTATTTCATCTGAAATGATCGCAGTTTGCGCAGATATCATTCCCGTGTTGCATAGGAAATGAAAACGAGAATGAGTTTCACGCGAAACCAGAATCATTAGCGCACATGTCTAGCTAAGTCTTGAGTAGCACGCCATTAGTTATCATCCCAATAACCGAAAACATATTAATACTTTTAACTACGCTATCCTATGAATAATGTTTTGTAAAAAACATTGAGAGATCGAATATTTATTATATATTATGAATCTGTTATTATAAATTAACAATTATTTAATCCACCTACAAGGGAAAATAGAAAACAACGCTCAACTCGAGATTGACATAATGTCACTTTGTGACAATAATTCGTATTTTCTAGATATTTAAGACACATTTTTAGACTAAGCTGTATATTATACGACGAACTCGTTAATTTAAAAAATTCTTATCAATTGTATTACTGAAAATAATGACTACGTTTATATTTTTAGTCTCACATTTTCGAACTGTTCGTTCCTAAATTTTATGAAATACCCAGATGAACGAAAAAAATGTCAAAAGTGAGATCGTGTTGAGCGTTGCTTTACATTTCATCTTATAAATTTAAAAGAATTTTATAAATTTATTCTGTTATACATTTAAAAGTTTTATAATAGATTGTTTATGTAAATAACTATTTAATCGATTAAAGTAAATTTTATATCTAAAATATTGATACAAAATTCTATACATTGCAATAATTTATCATTTTTTACAGTAGTAATTTTTTTCAAATTGTAACACTTTTTTGTGATTATTTTTATGTTTAATCATTACATCATCAAAACATATAATAATTTTTTTCTAAAATAATTATATCCGCACTTTTGAAGTTTCTAGGGTATGTTTCTTTAGCTTTTAAATGATTTGCATAAATTCATCTTAATTTCTCACTTCTTACTATTTATGTATACTGATTACTATATAATGTATTTTTCTGATGAAAAATTACACAAAGAACTTTGAATTTATCTTTTTTATTTGTAATTTTATAGTTGGAATGGATTTAATATTAAGATTATTATTTTCTAAAATAGTATTATTCTTACAGCCAAGTAACTTTAGCACTAATTAAAATATCACTTGTTTTTATTATATTAAATTTTTCAAAAAGTATGTATTACAGTATATTAAAAAAACACTGTATATGTATTTATCACTGATTTGTTATATGATATTACATAACATGTTATAATTACAAATAATACATGTGTTGTAATATTATATTTAATATTATAATTTAAAATAAAATTAATTTAAGCTTTGTAAAATAAAATTTAAAGTCGAATGTTTCGTTATGTCAAAATGTTTAAATACAAATAATAAATATATTCTCAGTTCAGAATATCTCATTTTATGAAATACCGCTGATGACGGACTAAAAAGTATTCAGGTTAGAATAACTTGTCATCTGTCAAACTATATTTTTGACTGTCATTTAATTCCGTTTACGGTTACCTAAGTTTTAGTTGCACAATTTTCGATTAGATTTCTACTTAAAGTTAACAGCTTCTGTTTTCCCACAGAGGATTTTTTTGGTATGCATATTATAACCAATATAATCTAAGTAATTTGATTAAATGAAATAAAAATAACACGGTATGTAGCAATATGTTTCGAACATTTTAAATGCTACGATATAATAATAATAATGATAGTGGTGATGATGATGATAATAAGTCATATAAAGAAAATTTTGAATTATGTATTAAATGACAAGAAGTAATCAATACATTAAATATTCTTAAATCACAGAATTTTTAATAATTTTTTTCACGGATTTCGTCATATCGTAATCAATTTTATATTAATTATTATTCACAAAAATAATAAATTATTCAATTGTTAATCCGCTGTTCTGTCAATGAAAGAGCGTCGACAGATTTTTATGTCACTAATCGGCTCGTTTTTTTCTTGCAACACTTTATACTCCTTTTTTCATCTCAACTCGGAATATCATATTCATAATTAGACCATGCATATGCTAACCGTAATCTCTTGTAATTTCGAGTTCTTCTTTGCGATCAAGGCAGAAACAAAATATGTGCGTAATCCTTACCGATAAATATTTATCGCGCTTAACACAACGACAAAAAAAACATGGAAGTTAAACAATAAAGTATAGATATAAGCAGAAAATTTATTTATTTAATAATGTAACGTAAATTATTACAAACGACGCATTTTAAATACAAGTTTCTCTTAGTTTACGTACTTAACTATTTCTGAGGAGTTATTAATGAATTCACTAAACATATGAAAGCATGATTTGCTTATGAAACACTTTCATAAGATGGAAAACTAAGCAAATATCAGTGTATGCTATTATTTTGGTTGTTTGCTGTTATACATTTCTACCACTATTTCTTGATCTAGATACATTAAAACCAAAGTCACTTTTAACAGAATAAATTTAGTAATTTTGCAAGCATTCACAGTATTGTAAAGGAATTTTTCGAAATTGTTATTTATAAAATCTTGTAGAATATCTCATTCTCTATAAAATAAAAAAAGTTCTAACTTAAATAAATACTTATATTCATTCTACGTATGACATACATAATATATTTCGATTATATAATATACACAATAGTAAATACGTAGTTGTTCCATTCAATTTTGACAAAATTACACAAGTTTAAAGGAAGGTATGCACACTCTTATTTCATCTTGCGAAATATCACAGAGGTCTTCACAAATCTCTTTTGAGACCAGTTAGGTCCCATATTCGTTCAATACTATAAAATGTTCAATATATGATATATAGATAATTCAGAAGATGATCCATTTTTGAAACGCATCATTACTGGGGACGAGAAATAGATTGTCTACAACAATATTAAACACAAACAGGCTCAAAGTACTTTGAAAGCCGATATTCATCAGAAAAGGATCATGCTATCTGTTTGATAGGATTTCAAAGGAATTGTTTCTTTTGAGCTTCTACTGGATAACACAACGATCAACTCTGAAGTGACTGTTATCAGCTGAACAAATTGAATGATTCATTTAAACATAGAAGGCCAGAATTGAGTAACAGAAAACAGAAAAGGTGTAGTGTTCCAACAAGATAATGCGAGACCTCATACAAGTTTCTTAACTCGCCAAAAGCTTTTATAGTTTAAATGGGATGTACCGCCACACCCATATTCTCTAGATCTGGCACCTTTTGATTATTATTTGTTCCGGTATCTACAACATTTTTTAGACCGTAAAAATTTTACTTCAAATGAGGAGGTCAAAAAACATCTAAATCAGTTTTTGCCAATAAAGAGCAAAACTTGCACGAGAGAGGAATCATGCTATTGCCAAAAAGATGGCAAAAGGTATTGGACCAAAATGAATAACATATAATTCAATAAAATATTTATTCACTGGAAGTAAATCGTCTTTCATTTTCATAAAAGAAAATGGAATTACTTTCCGAACAACGGAGAATGGAATGGAGAAAACGAATTATTATGTCAAACTTAGGCTTATTTTATCTAACAATAATACTTATAGAGTCACAAATAAGGACAAAACTTAAATTTTTAAAATGAAATTTAATAACTTAATCAAATACTGAGAGTCAAATAAGTAATAAAAAAAAAAAACAGAAAGTAAAAATTTAATGTGTCAAAATGAAAAAATATCTAAATTGTATGGATTATTAAAAAATAATAAAAAAAACAATACATTATAACTTAAAAATTCAAAAAAAATTTTAAATTTTAATATTTTCATCACTACATTTCTTTCCGCCTATTTTATTGATAATTACCCACATATCTTATTTTCTTTCCTTTGCTTTTTTATTCTTTTCTCTACCTCTTGTTTTTACATTGTTTTTTTCTTCTTTTCTTTCTTTTTCT
>JABFOX010000864.1:0-14610 GCA_022817665.1 Axea sp. ZL-2020
GTATGCCACAGTATATGTGCTTGTAGATAGTGTGGTAAAAAGTGACAGTTCCACATATCAAGAGTAGACAATTGTCATTAAAAAATAATACGGATTTGTGAATTCTCGCAAATTCAATTTTTCTATGAAACGTGATATATAAAGACAATTTATCATGTTAGAGACAAGCATATTTTGCTCTTTTCATAAAAGTTATGATCGTGATTTTATAAATATTATAGTCATATGATTAATTTCGTCAGGTTTTTTACAAATTTCATTTTATCATATTAATTTATTGAGATAATTCATAATAGTGATAATTCATAATAGTGATTTATTTTTTATGTCCGATAGAATAACTTTATTCATCATAATTAGCGAACGTGTATCGTTAGTTCAGTGATCAATGTTGTTTCGCGGAATGTGCGATCACCAGCCGGTAATATTTCCATTATTCATTGTCTATCGGCGTTCCTAACTGCACGGCGAAAATGAGGTCGCTGCTACATAAACGTGATTTAATTCGTACGGTGTAACGTCAGTGTGTACTTCATCTCGCAGTATAAACAATCGAATCGATTTGATTTATAATGTCTACAGCGGAATAATTTATAAGAAAAAATGGTTCAGAAATGGTAATTTGCCAAGTAGGTTTTAATTGGTAATTTGTGTTCGTTAAGAACAATTTCACTAAACTAACAAGAACTTTTGTGACCGTCATGTAATAGATAGTAATCATATTTCTGAAAAGATACAGTTTAAATCATTAGTAACACCATATAAATGGGAAAAATGAAATAACTATAGTTTATTTTTACATTTTTTTTATGGATTTATTTTGATAAGTTACAATTAAAACTTATGAATAGGATACAAACAACGCTTGCACTCATGCTGAATTAACTGTGTTTTGAATCAGTGGCTTACATCAATATTCAGTATTGCACATTTTCACTAGAGATAAACATGATTCATATGTACTAACTTTATGAGGAACATAAAAGCTTTCAAAGATTTGTATAATAAAGGTGATTTAAATTATTATCTGTGTAATCAATTATTTTATTATACCACAAAGGTATCCAAAATTTAATTAATTTACTCATAAAAATAATTAACTTCTGTAGAATTATTAATTAACAATGTTTAACGACAGAAAACAGACATTTGTAAAAATATATTTATTATTCATTTAATTTAATACATTGTTAATTAATTTACATCTAAATAAAAATAAAATTAAAAATAAAATCATTTTTTAAAAGGATAATTCCTGCATTCAACCTATCTGAATTTGGACTCATTCCCAGTAAAATTATAATAAAAATAATGAACCTTCATTATTTGTTTTGTTTGTACTATTCACTTTGTTTATTATCTATATTCCATTAATACATATAACGATTTGATGAGAAATAATTTTTTTCATATTAAAATTAAATAACAAAAAGAATATTGCTAGATTCTTAATACCTTTGAATTCTCACCATTTTTATTAACATTTCACAGAAACATTATGAAGTTCAATTTTACTGATTATTCCAGAATTATTTTACAACGTTCAGTACTTCTTTGCCAGATTTTTTAACAAACTCGTTGAAACTATCTGCGTGCTCTCATTTTGCTGGAAGTTTGATAATGTATTGCCGATGCATACTTTTCTTATTTAAATTTTTGTTTAATAGTAAAAAATTTGTGTGTCTTTTTTAACAGCATCAGAAACTTTGCATTCCTTTATTTTAATTACATTACTGAATAAGTTATTTTGTGTAATTAAAGTTAATTTTAAAAATTGTTTCAGTTTTATAATTGCGTTTATTTTGTACAATTAAACCATATCAATAATTTTATTTTACTTCATTTAGCAAAATAAATTAAAACGGATAATGTGAATTCAATTCAATTTATGGAAAACTTCTGTTATAAATTCTGCACGCCTTGAAAGCACAAAAGAAAAATTGGACAAAAGGTTATTAACTTTTCGTGTTAAATGTAAAAATAAAATTGTCTGTAAGTCAGCAATTGAAAAACATTAATTGACTGAATGGAAATAAAACTATTGATTTTTAATAATAAGGCCATAGAACTTAACTAAGAAACGTACCTATTGTTAAATTACTGCAGACAATTCTTCTGAAACCAAACAAATTTCTGAATTGAAAATGTAATTGTCTATTTATACAAATGAACTCGATTTCAGAATCATTGGTTCTGATCAATTTAAATTCTTTATAATAATGTTTAATATAAATTATTATTTAATCATTTTACATAATTTAATAATACAATATAAATATCCCTCCAGTGAAAACATTTTTCAAATACAGTGATTTAAGCTGATTTGTTAAAAAAAATAAATTATCTATTGCAGATGAATATTATATTTATTCCTTAAAACTTCAAGAGTATAATATTACAAAAAAATTATAGAAAATAAAAATAATTTTTCACTTAAAATTTTAATTACTGAAATTTTACTACGCATCGCAGAATTTTTCATTCAATGTTAAAATGAAGTACTATATTTTATTTAAATAGTATGTGCATAGCATACAAGTTTACGTGAATATTGTGTAAAGTTTGTATAAACTTTAACCGGAAACTCCACAATTAATTATGCAGAAACTACTGTTCCTAGAATACATAAAAATTAAATTTAAGTATCTAGCACAGAAATGAAGTGCTA
Organism: Axea sp. ZL-2020; assembly: GCA_022817665.1. Lineage (NCBI taxonomy): Eukaryota > Metazoa > Arthropoda > Insecta > Hymenoptera > Scelionidae > Axea > Axea sp. ZL-2020. The sequence goes on from JABFOX010000864.1 coordinate 2,669, forward strand.
CTAAAAGTTAATATTGTAATATTCACTGAAATTTGTGATGCCGTGAAATAATACTAATACACAGCAAAATAAAATGTAATACGTTTACATATTATGTGTTTAAGCAGAGTAAAAGAATTTGGTTTTAAATCTTAATTAGGTCGTATACTTTTGATTTAATAAATACAATGTTACAAAAATTGAATGCGATTATCATTTATGTGTATACACTATCAATTATAATTCTTCTTGCAAACACGTTTTGATGCAAAAATGTTTCAGAAAAGGGACTTTCAAACTAATGTTCGAAATAATGGACGAAATTTAATTTTGAAAAAGAAATGATTGTTCGGTACATAAATTTCTGCCATAAGATCAAACAAAGTATTCGATTTCGAGAAGTTTACTGGCATAATATTCCTGAAAGATGCTGCAACGATCTTAAAAAGTCAAACTGATGCATGTTTAGTAGTACTGCGTGCATGCCGCAGGAAGAATGCGAACTTTCCCACTCAGCTCGTGATTCGTTGCACGAAAGCAAGAAAATCAATTTCGCATGTGCATCGCCACTATTTTTGATAAAGATATTTTCAAGATATTCAAGATCACGCATCATACGGCTAATTATAGTTCGAGATTTTACCTAATTGTAGAGTTATATTTAATCAAAATTGACGCTACTTTAGAATTTCATGATATCCAAACAAAATCTTTTAGAATTGTAATTTTATACTTGAATAATTTTTAAAAATAGCAGAAAAGTCCTTGCTATAATAATTACTAACGAAACAACAATCGAAATCATAAATAACATTTTAAAAAACGACGCTTGTACAATACACCAGTCTTTCTGATGAATCGAGCGAATTTTGTTTCCGTTTTTCAGTTTGGTTAAAAAAGTGTCATTTGTTTGCGTACATTTGCATGTAGCTTTTTCCCTGTAAAAACTGAAATTAAACGAGAAAATAAATTTGACTGTTAAAAATAAGACTGACAGAAACAGGGAAATAAACGTCTTTGGATAAGCTCTCAGCTGCGGTGTTTTTAATTGCATTTTGTGAAATAGTTGTAACGTGCCCAGTGTACAATATAACAACAATTTGACGCACCAACAACAACCGTAATCAAGGATGTTTCGTAGAGAAACATTTCCAGTGAATATCGATCGACTTATCATGGTGTAACTTTAAAGATGAAGTGCATCAATAAGCAATTTAATAACTTTAATAAAAAGTACTTTCTACATTGAACGAAAACAATTTAATGAAAAGTTTAATTAACTTGTTATTGAAAAGAATAAGTTTCTACTGAAAATGAATTAAATGTATGTTAACTCAAAACGCTTGTGATACACGCGAAAACATGTATTTTTATATATAAATACTGCAATCGTATATAGTTACTATAAATTATACAGCTTTCTGTATTACACATTGCCTTTACAATAAAATTATGATTAATGTATACGGTAATGGAAAAATAATATTATACGTATAATCATACGTGTTTGAATTCATATATATAATATTTTTTATAAATAACATAACTATGTGTTCATTATAAATATTTCATTTTTATCAGGAGTATTATTATTTATGACGAAAATATTCATATTGCATGTAATTAATGCAATAAAACTAATTGCGGCTATAATAAAATAAAATTTTTTTTTATCGAAGCAGGTGTTTTAATGGCAATACTAATCGTTCCCGAGGGACAAACTAGCCCCATTTGACGATATCTATATAGGCTCTTTTGAATCTTACAAATTTAAACGATATGAATAAGGTTAATGTACTATTAATATACACAAAAGTGAGAAGTTCAAGGGATGAAACCTGAGTCCTTTGGTTCTATCCACTACTAATTTAAATGTACAGCATAACAATTACGTGAAGTAATTTGTTCAAATTATGAAAATAAAGAGGATAAGAAGTTAGCTTTGGCGTTAAAATTATATTTTATAAAATGGAGTGTATTTATTGCGTTATGAACCAAATGATATTTAATTTAACACGTCCTTCATATGTACCATCTGTATAAAATTACATGACATTAGTAATTAGTTATTTTTCCATTATCACAAAAGTATTACTTCATATAGTTTACAAGTAATTATATGATACTTTCGTGAAAAAATAATTTTTATTCAGAAGTGTCAATTGATATCTACTTCAAAAATAGAAAACCATAATACGCTTAGTACACCGCTATATTGTCCACACAAGGTTGCATGGAACTTCATGTTTCATGTGATTTTACTCGCACGTCTCTTAAGGCGTCCTGAAAACGTTCGACTTATAAACGGCATGATACTTTCGTCACAAAGTGCCGTTATCTTGCCAAGAACTGGTAAGTTTCTGTCGAGCTTACGTGAAATACATAATAAGCGTAAGTGATATATCAAGGGTCGACGAGATCTCCGGAATTGGTTGTAACATCTAAGATGCAAAAGTAGCTTGAGGCGTAAAATTGCAGCAGAAACACTGAGTACGAAAAATGACTTAAAAACTTGTGGTGGAATTAAAACAATGAATTATGATATTACACATCATTAAGTTTAAACATTACATTTTCAATTATAGTCTAATTCGAAAATTACACGTTTCATATTTTACTTATTTCCTTTATAGACATAAATGAATTTTTCATCAAAACTTCAGAAATAAAATATGTTATTTAATTTATCTTAATTAAAATTCAATACATGTTTAAAAGCAAGCTATTCAAACAGAAAAAAGTAAGCTTATGAAGTCAACAATCGGAATTTTTGGGATTCTAAAAATTAAGGATTTCAACAAAACCAATAAAATTACTTTTATGTAAGTTAATTGAATGTACAAGTTTTCGAAAAACGAGTATTTAAAAAAATACTGTAAAAAATAATTTTTATTAATAAAATAAACGTACAAATATTTCACCGTAAAGAAAAACGTTCGGTATTAATGCGAAAATATCATATCAATTTTTTGTTCGGAAATTTGCGTTAAATCGTAAAATTGCTTATATCAAAAAAAACAAATTCGTGTTTTAATTATCTTATAAATTTAATATTACTGCAACAGTTTTTGAGTAAAATTATAATTAAAACATGGAATACCAGACATGTCTCATAATGAAGGAAAAACACGAACAAAAGTGTGTCGATATTAATTCTAAAAAAATTATTAATAGTTTAAAAAAACCCGAGTACAAGGATTCACGTATCAAAAAAAGAAATGAAATGTTATAATATGTGCAATATTGAATTTTTGCAAATGCGTCCATGAAGGATCATAATCGATAATGTATTGCATGAGGTCAAAGATATGTTTTCCTTCCAAACGAATTTAACTTCATTTGGCAGACATTTGAAATGCAACGCGCACTCACGAGTGCCTAGGCATTTACATATGAAACGTAAATGTAAACTTCTCAACCTAAAACTCTGAATATATCTCGTGAATTAATTAGTTTTACATTTTAATTACGTGCTGTTAGTTTTGCGTACAGGCTGCATTAACGCGAATATTAATACAATATAATTGTTACCTAACTGTGATAATTCAGGAAACGGGAAAAGTTGCAGTCGCCAAATATTTCATCGTGACTATAATTTAATTCGAAACATAAATGGACCATCCTAGGTCTGAAGTGAAACATGTATCTTATCAAAAAGCCTGAGCAATCAAATTGTAGGATTACATAAAACTTAATTAATAATTTTGTCCTACGTAAAAAATTTAAACTACAAATACATTTTGTAGAAAAATAAACTTCTGGATAAAAACTACTTTGTAATATTCGAAAAGCAAGTGACTGATTTTTTTTATTACAAAACGTGATGATAAGAAAGTATTAATCAAAAAAGATTTTCTTACTAATGCATGATCTATCCGTTTTATGCATTTGAAGTTAGGTGAGTGGATTGTAGTATAGTAAACCGTTTAACTAGTCTAATGAATTTATGACATGAACAAATCAAATCTATCACGCTCTATCCACCTAACTTTAAATGATTACAACTTGCAATATAATAGTGCATTATAAGTTAAAATAATGTAATTTCGAAAAATTTGTAAGAATGATCTTTATTGTTATTAATTTTTGCTGATCACATGAAAATAAATGTATTTAAAGTGGTGGTTATTCTAACATTACTCATACATTTAACTATGATCATAATGAAATTGCGCCCTCTTCTGTAGAGCAATTTAGTCTTATATCGAAAAATTCTCATTGTGACTTTAGAACAAAAATTGTACTTTGTATATATTTATCCTGCAATAATTGGAAGCAGTGTAATATAATATAATTTTGTTGAAATGAATACATTTCTATTATATTACCAGTAAAGTGTATCTTAGATGGAGTTTTAAAATTTTTTACCTTATCAACGTAATTTACAAATAAAAAATCTTGTGTTTCGAGATATAATATGCCCTCAGCAATGTCTTAATTAATTAAGAACTGTGAATGAACGTTATGTGATTCTAATGATATTAACGATACATAAAAAATATATATAAACGAGTATTCAGTTCATGAAACATCAAGGACATCATTCGCATCTTGATTTCTTTAGAACGATGCACAGCATACTCTGTATGAATCCAACAGGGTATCAAATTTGAATTCAGTTGTGTTCATTTATGGTCGTTGAATGCATACACGGTTTTATCCAACGTGGATTTAACAAAATAGTTGTATTTTTTACATAAGCTGTATGGATTACTTCTACAAATATTTAATTTGTACTCTACACATTTTTAAATATTAAAATAATAGAATCCAGTTATCTCACTCAACATTTTAAATTTGATTTATTTTCACTTTCTATCTTTAATGTAACGAAAATGCACTGATTTTTACACAGTTGAATAATTCCCTATAATATTATTTTTCCATTTGACATCTATACTTATACGTATTTATGTTCCGAGAAAAATAGATAATTCAGTAATTCGCAAACACTTTTACATTAACTAAAAATGAAATAATTATATTTAGCACGCAGAAACAAACATTTGTAAATTATGCACATTTACAACTTATTAATGAATATAAATAAAGATGGCATGCGATACACAAGTATTGAAAGACGTATTCTTACATATAAAAAAAAAAAAACAGTTTAAAAATTTCAATGTAGTTTTTGTTTTTCTTCCGATTGATTACGTCTGAAACAAATCAAATTCAAATATTTTGAATTGAAAAGTGAATTAATAAAAAAAAGTAATGACTATTCAGGTTTATACTTTTATTTTACTTCTGAAAATTAGAATAACAAGAAAACTTGAAAAATTAGAAAATATCATGAATATTATTGTTACAAAAAATAACCATTCATTTTTATGGTTATGCGGTTTATATTAAACATTTTTCAATGAATATGAATTTTAAAAATAAATTTTAAAAAGTATCTTAGTGAAAAGTAAAATAAAAGAGTTTAAGAGCTTTTAACATCTCATTTAAACTCATTAATTCACAATATAGAAAATTTACAATACAACTCAAAAACAGAAAGAAATTTTTTACAAATTTCATCATAGAATTTACGTGTTTCATGAAATTAAATTTGTGATGAAAAATTATCATTACATAACAGATGGATACTGGAAGATAAATAATTTTTCTCTTCGTTAATGAAAATAAGAACCACGATGATATTTAATCTGTTGATTTATTCTTTTTTCTCAATGTTTCATACGATCAAAGCAAAATTATTAACAATTAACTATTATTTATATGGCGAAAATATAAATTTATTACAAGTATTAAATAATGTATATTTTGTAAGTTTCATTGAAAGTAATATTTTTTATTGTGCAAGTATTCGATTAATCTTATACTTATTTCAGCACCATATCCATAAGAAATACGTGATGAATAAAAGCTGTACTTGACGTAAAAGAAATATCCTTAGATAAAAAGTTTTTGGAATAAACTAACATTTGAAATATCTCGGTGTAATAGTATTAAATACATATACTATCAATATTTTGTGATAATACATACATCTGTAATATAAGAAACAATATATTCTGAAATAAATTTTCCAAAATAAAAAATTTTCGAGAAAAATACTATACTAATACAATGATAATGACATTTTTTTATATTTAGAATAAAGTGTAATAAAATAATATTACTGTTGTAATAACATAATTTTTCTATTTTGTATGAAATTTTTAACTAAATATCTAGTAATATTTCATAGAAAACTTGCCGATTTGAACTATACTTTTTAATAAATAACTATATTCGTATTTTCTTTAACAATAGTTTATTATCAGTAGAAAATGTAGTAAATTTTGGTATTGTGTTGAACGACAAATTTAGTTTTGTATTATTATGTCTTTACGGCTGTTTCTCTATGAGTGAAATAAAATTTTAATACAAATTTGTTCTTTTTTATGGTGATCTTTGGAATTGTACACTATTACTTTTATAAATTAAATAAAATGATTAAAAAACTCTGATATCAAGGGAGTCTCATGCATCAGTGTTTCGTTCTTCGATTTAGCCTTGAATGCACCAGTATAGTTGAGTTAAAGTATCGCTATAGATATCTTGTTCTGATAGACTACTCCTTATAAAAATAATCATGGAAACTTTTTGTACAATGTTATATTTTTGTAATTTGTTTAACGATGTGTAAAAATATAATATAAAAAGATGTTAAATACAATGCAAGTTTTCAATGAAAGTGATCATAATAATATAAAATATTTAATCTTTTTTGTTTGTTTTTGGGAAAATAGACTATATAGTTTCACGCATCTTGTATATACAGAACTTATGCCATACTATACGTCTTGATAATTAACAAAATAATAATTTTCTATGTAAAGTGGTAATGGCTTTACGTGTTTAATGATTCATTGACCTCCGATAATTAATCACTCACTGACTTTTTAAATTAATTTTGTAAAAGTGGCAGTTATATACTCACATTTCTAAATGTAATTGTATGCAGAAAATTCATTTTCGATTTTTGTTGATAAAATATTGTATATACCTACACTGAGAAAAAGGTTCGTAACATTTTTACCGAGTATACAGTAATTTTAAGATATAAGTGAACAAATAATGATAAATAAAAGGACCCATCCAACAAAGTTTATAAAACATTTAACATCCGTAGCAACATGTATCACAAGAACAGTTGAATGAATATCGTTCAGTGTCAGCTTGCATCTTCGGATTACAGAATGTTCAGTATAAATGATAGAACAATTTTTTTCAAAGCGTGGAATTCTTTTTTGAATATAATTATTAAAATATGATATATCGTATCATATTACAAATTATGTTGAAATAATTAATTGCCGATACAACATATAATATAAATTCATAATGTTATAGATTTTATGTTTGAAAGCATTTTGTAGTACTTTTTATATGGGTTTAAATTTATTTAACTTAATTAATTTTTCTTTTAATAAATAGTATCATCTTTATATATATATACCAGTGCTTATCAAAATTATTTCGTAAAAATAACATTAAGAATTTCTCGTGTAATTATTAAAATATATATTATTTATGATAATATACAACTATTATAATTAAATTGTTGAAGTGTATTTTTTTGATTAATGAACAATAATTGATACAACTAAATTATATAAGGAGTAATTTGTTTATCCATTAACTCTGTCTTAATTACTTTTCGTTTAATTTTATTAAAATTAATTAAAGAATAAACCGTGAATTAGACTTAAATTAAAAAAAGTACAAGCATTATTAACTTTCATTCCATTCTAATACCGCTGTAACTATGCTGAATGTAGAGTAAACTGTTCTGTAAGTAATATAACTTTATTATAAATTGACGAAAATAATATTAAATATGGTTAAACAAAATACAAATACAAAATAAACTTTCGAATTTTATTTATATAAAGTGACAGAAATTTTAAAAAATGTAAAATACTTATTGTGACGTTTATTGATGTTTCTTTGCATTTAATAATTCCATGGTAACATGTATTTGAATTTTAAATTAGTTTTTGGATTTTTCATTGACATATGTACAATATTCTAAAACAAGTAATGGTATTTTAATTGTTTGTATTTTTATAATTTTATATATAATATATTTTGTGTGCCTCAGACGTTTCAGCTTTACATTATTACGAAATTTCATAAAATATTGACCTTAAGTTATTCATTACTATATAAATATTATAACAGTTATGTACTTTATACAATCTCGACATTTAAACTATGCTTAGTAAAATTTGTGTACTAAATTTGATTACTGGTTATATGATTGAGATTTCTTAGTACCAATAAATACTTTTAAAGTTCATTTAATGCCTGTTTTTTTATAAGATATCTTCGAACCATATAAATACATAATATATTTATACGGAGAAAATGTCTTCCTCATTATTTATGATTTAATTGTATCGAAAGAAGTTCTCTGAATTAAAGCCAATTGCAACAGTAAATACAGTATGAAGAATGTATATAATATGAATTTAAAATTAAAAGAAGTTTTTAATTTAGACATTAGTTAGGAAAATTGAAATCAATTTTGAAAATAGATTCAGATTTAAGAAATTCGAAGTATATGTAATAAATTTTAGTAATTAAGCAACTCTTTTATATATATTTGGTTCATATTCAAATTTCAAGGTACGCCAACATTGTATCGACATGGATAAGGTTAAATATTCTTAATCTTAATCATAAGAATAATTTAATCTTAAACATAACATTAAATTTCATTTTTCAAGTTTTCATAACAAAGCATGATGTCATTATGACAAATAAATGTAGTACATACAAATTATAAATTTAATAGGAAACACATTTACTCGGATTAAAATATTTGATCGCTAATCATTTTTATAAATAAATGTTATAAATTAGTATTAAATGTTGTATTATTTTGTTATATACTATTTGCTAGAAATATTTTAGTTATTATGATAAAATACAATAGTTATGTTTATTACTAATTGCTAATAAACTGGAATTACTAGTACGAGATGTATTATAAATACACATTACAAAAATATAATTAATTTCCATCCATAAACTAAATTAATATTACTTAAATTAATCAAATGATGAATTCAATATAATTATAAGTTATTGATTTCACTTAATAATAGTAAAGTCATTAGAAATATTATGATGCTGAAAATAATTCTTCATTATTAAAATCTAATTAAATTAATGTATACATTACTAAAAGCAGTGTAATGTATATTGTCACATGATATTTTGTCAAATCAATTATCTCGGTTTGATTTTAAGAATAAAACTGAAATTCACATCAATATATGTTTTAAAGCACATATAAAATCATCAGCAAAGCATCCCTTTTGAATATAACATTCTCATTACTTTGGTATTGACGATCGATTTCATATATTTGGTACTGATTTTCTAGCTTACTTCAAAACGTTTCTTAAATGAGTGTGACATTTTCGAACACCTTTTGAAAGAACAAACATCAAATGAAAAAAAAACCTAAAATGCAATCTTAATCTCATTAATTTAGTACTAATATTAAGAAAATTATTTTAAAAGACAAAGTCAATGAAATAGCTTAATAATAAATTTAAATAGAAATGCAGGTATATCAAAAATTATATTTCTAATTATCCCTCATCAAGAATATTCACAAGCCAAATGCTATTTCGGACTCTCAGTATGTTTATTTACTTATCTTCATGTTTGTACAAAACTAAGTATACGAAATTATACATTAAGTGTTTTTTCTGTCAACAGATATATGCTCTTTCTATATTTTTTTAAACACATTTATTATGAATTAATTATTTATACTTTTGCACTCATCATATATATATAATTTAAAGTAGCTTTTATTTTATTTTATAAATAATAATTAAATAACTAGAATCACAGATGTGAACGATACCAATTGTAAAATTTTCATATAATAATTAATTCATAACAAATATGTATTAAAAAGATTTAAAAGGAACATGTTTTATTTGATGAGAAAAGGCTAACTTATAAAATTCGAAAAAATTCATAATTAATATGTTTAAATTAAGGTATAGAAAGAATATCTTTCTGTTGACGGATAACGATCCTCAGATTATTCATTATTAAAATAAAATATTTTTTTTTTGTAATGTGATAAGCGATGCTATGGGAAATATATTGTACTTGAGTTATTTTACCAGTAAACATTATAATTCTGTAATCTAAAATTTGCCCTTTTTACCACACATGGTAAATTAATCATAAATATAATTAAATAAATACATTTCTTGTTACATTACTTATTATAAAATAAAACTATAAACAAAAATAAAAGTATATAAAAAATATACCGCAAATACATCTGTTTTAGGACTCCACTAATTTGTGTAATCTGTAAAGACAATTTAATGTAAAGTTAAACGTTATTTATAAAAATAATTTTCACATGAGAATTTTCTTCAAAGTTATTTTTATTAAAACGAATTGATTAAAATATATACAAATATAAATTGTTATTTATTTATCTATCTTCTCTGTTATGATTACATTGTTAAATTTTTATTCATTTAAATATATTTATATACAAAAATCATATAATATTTAAATTTGAATTAAGAAATAAGATAATTGAAATTGATCAACTATATAAAAAAAATTGATTATCTTAAAAGATTCGAATGAAATGAGAAAAACAATAGGAATTGTAATAATAATTATAAGAAAAACGATAATAGAACTAAAACTGAAAGTAAAATTCGAACTGAAATTAGAATTGAAATAAGAACTAAACCTGTGACCAACAAGAACTAAAATTAGAACAGTTTGAAACTAGAAACTGTGCCTATGATAATGACTCAGAATAATAGCTACGAAGACTAGAAAAATAAACTCTAAGAACAACACGTAGCATGATTTCTAATCCTACGTTATTCGCCAAGTTCACGAAAAATGTGTCATGTGTAACGATGCTATTATTAGTACTTTTCATTTCAACGTATTTTTACATGATGCAATAAATTGAAATTAATTTTGTATGTTACGAAATTTGGAAGAGAGTTTTATCACGTTCTTAATTACATCATACGATAATGACATAATCTACCCTCGTACATCAGACCGTAAAATTCTACATGATAGGAAAAATTAATTTTATTTCATTTTATTTTTGATGTAAAAAGCCTTTTGTTCCATTAATTTTCATCTTTAAAAAACTGAGCATCAGCAGAATTCAGGTCGGTATAAATATGAAAATTTTTCCGCACCTGATATTATTACGGTGAGCCACGAGATTTCGAGAAACTATTTTAGTCTGAAACTCCACATCAAACGACGTAACATGAAGGGATTTTAAGATCTCAGGCTTTTTGTTGCACTGCATCAAAACTATTTCTATACAGAGAAAGTCGGTTTGCTATTTAAAGAAAATAAATTATCACATCTTTGCAAGCTAATTATTCAGATAATTTAATATTAATTATATTAAATAATAATAGCGCACTAAATAACAAATAAAGTTGAAAAATAAAGCATATTTACAATGTTTGTGGTAAATTACACACTAACAGCAATTTTACAGGTGAATTCATTATGAAAAACGAGAACACTTTACTAACTGCAGCTGATAAAAGAAGACGTTTCTGCTGCAATTGAAAAAAAAATGATTGCACTAGTAAAATTGATAAAATAATCTCAGATTTAAACAGATACAAATTAATAAGTAAAAAATCTTTACAAATAGTAATCAGTGAAATGAATGAATTATGCTGTGGGTAGTGTACTAATATAATGCACCTTAAGTATAATAAATTTTAAATGTTTTCTAACTTCACGTAATTGAAGTCGTGTTTAATTAAAAAATTAAATTACGAAACGACTCGTTAATTATGATAAAATAAAATTATGAATCTACTACTTACATTCTACATCTAATATCAATATATATTTTTTAATCCGTTAATTATGAATTCATATGACGTTTTAGGTTTTAAAAAATTGTCACATAACTTTTACAG
>JABFOX010000865.1:0-14605 GCA_022817665.1 Axea sp. ZL-2020
ACCACTTGTCTACGAGGAAACTAGATATTACTTTAAGGAGTAGACACTAAAAATGCGCGATGAGATTACACGTTTACGACAGTAATTTTAGCATACAGGAACGCCATTTTATGTTAAAATGCGTAATTCTGCGGAGCATCAGAGTGAAATTGCTTTGGCAAGGAACCAGATGGTCCGATGGGTGTACCGAAACGCTTCGCAAAATGAGAAAATAATCGAGTCCGGGCTAAAGAGAAACCTTGTCGAATGCACGCAAGACGCAACCTACGGATTGAAAGAGAAGTCTTGCACTTAGGTTTAGCTCGAGAAATTGGATAAAGGACTACATCGCTCGAAGTATGGCCACCCAACTTCTTTTTCCACAGGCAAATCGTTTTCTATCTTTTCATCTTGACTCACCCTTAAAATGGCATTACTCATTCGATCCTAATGTAAATCAATTCGCTTTTCTTCTCCGGCGACTTATTTCTCCGATCTTTAAGAATATTTCGTCAAAAGAAATGAAGAATTCTTGTTAATTCGAATCAATTGATGAAAAAGAATTTTAACCTTTGTAATTTGATAAGTTTAAAGGAATTGCTACAATTTTTCTTGATTGTCGTGTTACGCGAACTATAAAATGTCATTAATAAAACTCTCAAATAATTGTTGAATTTAAATAATATATTATAATTACATTTTGAGTATTATTCATTCAAAATGTAATTTTGTATACAAAAAAATTGTCAACATTTTTGAAAAAATGCTTCGAAATCGTATTTTTTTTTTATTTTGTTTATAATTATTCACCTCAATAAAACCTTTAATAAATACAGCATTTAAATTTCAAAAATGTTTTAATTCAACATTATTTAAGTGAAATGGAAATAAATACAATATATTTTAATCATACATAAATTTGATTTAAAATTTCGACTAATACTTTTATTATAAAATAAAACTGCTTTGACAAAGCAAATAAATGTAAAAAATATTTATTCTCTTAGTATTGTAGTATAGTATTGAATATTAAAAATATATTCTAACAAAATTCACATTTCTTTTTTTTTTTTTTGAAATATTTATTTTATAGAAAACAAGTATTTCATTATTTATATAAGTAATTGTTCCCAAAGAAGATAGTTGTGAATGTGTTATAAATTTCTACGTTATACATATAAATTATTACATATTTTATGATATGCCTTTTTGCGAAGTATTATTAAATTATATATATTGCGAAAATTTTGTATGGATCTATCGATCTTTGTCAAAAACTGTTCTTCATTATTGAGTTCATAATATTGTATACGAAAATTATACATTGATGTTTTCATAATTTTAAATTAAAAGGATAAATTCAAATTATTTGATTTAAGAACATCCAATGGACAATAATATTAACTTTTTGCACAATAAATACCAATAACAATCGCCATAATAATACATTATCAATATCAATAATATATTATCGATATCAATATCAATAAATAATTATATAATCTTTCCAATGAATATCATAATATATGATTTTAAGTGCGAAGAAATAGCATATAAAAAATCTCAGAAGAGATCATTTACTAATTTCATTATTATTATTATCCGAAATACAATTCCATAGAAAATTTTTCGAACGCTCATAATAATGACAAAAATGGAATAAATTATTATAATGAAGGTAGGTAATCATTTATCGTTTAGCGGTTATACTTTTCCAAGAAAAAAAAAAGAAATAAAAAGTGGAAATGCGATGAACGACGTAAATAAAGCAAATACTTTTGCATCCATAAATACCGCATAACTGCACAGAATAGCGAAAAAAATAGTCTCGTTAAGATCTATTTTCTTGAGCGAGAAATGGAAAGGAACAAATCGAGTGCTCTCGCCGACGAGTAGGTAAGGGAAAACGGAGAGAAAGAACAGCATTTGCAATGCTAATGTGTGCATAGTACCGCACCATGCGTCATGCGTGGACTATCGAGTGGTTCGACGCGTGCCACTGACAGTCTTCTTATATTAAAACCCTCGTAAGACCGACTGATGAACTATGCACATGGCAAATGGTCATTTCATGCACCTGGTGAAAAAAATTGCCATGATCGATAAAATAACCTACTCGTGACGTTTGTTAAAGTGTTACTCAAAAAACCCTTACACAGATATTAAGATTTTTTTTCATAATTGAAAAAGTATAAAATTATTAAATGAAAGTACAATAAATAACATATATTATATTTCATCTTCAATATGAGAATATATTCCATTAGTAATTTAATAAATTACAAATAATATAAATATATAATAAATACTTATACTTATTAATAGAGCCGAATAATCATTTTTTTCTGATTCAAGGAGAATTTGAATGTTCCTGGATGAAAGTTGAATTATGATAATTAATTCCTTTTTCGTAAAGATCAACAATTTGTTTGTTTCAATATTTGGTAAATAATTTGTCTATGATATCTAAATGTATATGTACTTACTGATAAACTATAATTGACAATGCAACAACATCGATTTTAAAAGACGCCATCAAAAAAATTACATAAGTGGATGCTATTCTACTCTATAAGCAGACATGATCTAAGTAACGAATGGAACAGAACAAATGCATTTTTCTTTTACTTAAAGACAATCATTAAAAATAATAGTATTAAAATGTATAGCCAGCAAACGTTATAAAATTCATCATTAATAAATATTATTAAATACATTTCATTAACATTAAAAATAAACTTTGTATTTCCGTCAGTTTTATGGGACTTAAATCTACAAAATAACAAAAACTGATATTCCATAACAATGTAAGTATAATTTTCAAAGCTTGCTGTATTATAAAATATTTATTCTCAAAAAACAATGACCACGTTTCATAAATAACGTTCATAATAAAGACGAAATATATCGTGACACGCCAATCACGAAATTTTTCGTAAATTGGTAAAAATGTGATTTTTTATGACGTTTGATTTTCAATGAAGCTCTTCAAGTATCATTCGTTCTAAGTATTGACATATGTGTCAACACAAAAGTGACGTGGATATATAGAAGCAATGCGTTGAATCGACATATCGATCGTCATATTGCATTAAAGTTTTATTTAATTTGCGAAAAAAGCGTCATTTAATTTTCTTCTTATTGACGACGATCAGCAGAATAACGTTAAAGTTAACTGGAGCTCAGATTTTTAGTGTATAACGAAAGCGCAACGAGACCAATTAAACGGCAGATATATCTCCGGAAGATTCACATGACAGACAGACGACATAGATAGTAGCGGCACATCTGTATAAGCATTATTTGCGCGTCTTGTCCGTTGCAATCGAAAGACCACGAATCTGGTCGAGACATCCGGACCGCACCGCAGAGGGAACTGATGAAAAGGCAATTAGTAGAATGAAAATGTAACACGAGAGCGCACGTGACTTTGAAGCTGCTCGTATCGTGCGTGCCGCGGTTCCGTAATTGTCACTTTGTCAACGAATCCCCCCAGGGCTCTTACCAGGCGTGAGAGAGACTCTTCTCCTAATTGTCCTTGGAAGTTGTAACCCATGTCGAGAAATCAGACCTTATAAAGCGAAGTTTCCGACTTCAACTTCCATTTAATGACAACAATCCCAAGGTGCGAACTGATTTCTTATCTCGTAAGACGAGCAATGGTTTAATTCCTTTGTGATTTCACATGTAAAGTAACTATTGTTTGCCATACATCGTTATAAAATAATTGCATACGATATTACTAAATAGCACAACAAATGCATAAAGCCTAATTTTTTATCAATTATGCATTTCATATTTTAATGGATATCGTTTTATTCCAAATATTCATCAATCAAAATTAAAACATGTATATTTTTTATTACTTTTGTAAACCTTTTATTACTACTGATTAATATATCGGTATTAATATTATCACAAAAATGAATAATTAATACAATTAAAGATTAAATTATAATCTAAAAGTATTTAATCAATAATAATTAAAAGTAGTTAATATTAAAGAAATGTAATTTATATCAACTTAAAAAATGCAAGCTTATAAACAATATTTATTAAATTATTTAAAATAATTTGTTGAATTTT
The DNA here is from genome assembly GCA_022817665.1 of Axea sp. ZL-2020. Lineage (NCBI taxonomy): Eukaryota > Metazoa > Arthropoda > Insecta > Hymenoptera > Scelionidae > Axea > Axea sp. ZL-2020. Next base: position 4,066 of record JABFOX010000865.1, read on the forward strand.
ATGTTGCACCTAAATTTACATAAATTTCGTCTGTATAAGATAATTATTTGTCTACAAACAAATAAAATTTTAAATTCATTGTTTAATAAAAGTGTTTAATAAAAGTACTTTAAATATAAATGTACAATAATAATGAAAACTCATTAAATAAATATCTGAAATATAATATATATACACATACATACATATATATACATATTACACATATAATATATATCGGTCATAATATATTTATAATATTGTTTGAATAAAACTTTGGATAATTATTTTCAACTTAAAATTTCTGTGTGAAAAACCAATCCTATTCCATAGCAAATAAATTTAATTTAGTCTTAAACCGAGCTGTTTACAAAATAATACGTAAAAATGCCTTAGAGATTTGTAAAGAAAATATCTATATAATCATGTATATATAAAAGAAATATTCGACTGTTGGAAAAAAGTATATTACAATATTCAGAGAATATTATAAACGACAATGTGACTAAATATTAGAAATGTGACATTTTAAAAGAATTATGTATTTTTTCGTGCTTTTTGAAACAAATATTACTGAGAATAAAGTACCTTAAAGATGAGTAATACAAAATATTAAAGAATAAAATTTTATTCATTATATTATAACTAGAGATATGAATTATACAATATCTAAGTAACCAAAATATAGTAAAAATAACTCCAGATAAAATTGAATTGTGAATCACCAACGTAGTTAGCTGGAATTCACAGGAAACGACTAGATCCTGTCTTTTGCGATGAATAAAGTATGATTAGAAATGATCGGAAACAGCAAAGGTGAACAGGCAGATAGATAGTTCCTTGAGTACTTTTCTTCGCACAACTAACTGAAGCCGAAGGAACGATGCAGGAAAAATTTCATGCTCTACGAAGCGGGAGAGTCTACTCGAGGGATTACTTTCAATTGATCTGACCCCTTCTACAACGAATTGCTGTTTCTACCCCTGAAATCCAGCCTCTTTTCGCTTATATTCCTCATCTGCGTTTCTTCTCTCTAAGATTATATTCTTTGCATTGGACAAAAGCTTTTTGCATAATTTTACCGAAACTTGAAAATTAAAATCCAATGTTAATGAACAATAATGTTTTTCTTTTGTTTTGTTTTGTTTTGTTTTTTTTTTTTAATAAATCTGTTATTAAAAATTACAAATCTTTTGTTCTTCACTGTTTATAATAAATAATAATACAGTTTTCTACAAGAAAATGTTATAAATAATACAATTAAAAGAAAAATAATTTAATGGATCATTTTGTACTGTGAGTATTATAAAAGGTGCAGTTTTATAACTGGACTATAGTTTTACTACAAATGGAAGAAGATAAAGGCAATTTGATTTTCAGCAAAACAGTAGTATTTTATCGAGCATTGTCTCGATCGCGATCCTCATTCTGTAGGTAACTGTTCACGTCGTCATTGTCGTCAACGCCACAGGAAACCAATAGCGGGAAATACGTCATTACAGGCATTGGAAGGAAGAAGGAAGGGAATTGGGCATGGTAACGACTCCAGACGTCGCAAAGGGATCCTCCTTCTTTTTGTGATGGAATACTGGGGAATACTGCAGTACATTCCCTTCTGAAGAAGTAGAATAGGATGTTAAAGCAAGAGCGGATGATGAAGATAAAGGAATCCTATCGTGCTTGATTTCATGTTCTAAATGCGTCATTCTTTTCAAAGGTGATTCATCGTAATTTTTATATAAAACTCAACAACAATTCCTACTGATTTGTAATTTATGCATTTAAGTCTCAATTTAGCTTTTATTCGTCTTTTTAATATTGTGCAAAATGTTAGATTTTGCAATATTAAAACACAATGTTCTAAATTACATAAATATTCTGTGTTTTATTTACATAATCTGTAATTGTTTCATTTTTACCAATATATAACTACATTTTAGAACAAAAAATTACAACACTGTAACGAAAAACTCGTGACTTTAATTTTTGTCACTAATATTTAAAATGTCCACTAATTTTTATTATTAAAACTTTAATATTTGTTGATATTTAATTAAATTAAAAAATTAATCATTATTAACATCCTGACACGCTTTGTGCATAAGTAATATAAATCAGTGTATTAATTGCATTTTTAGATTCAGGAATTACGTCTTGGAAAAGTTTTTTTTTTATAGATTTAAGAATAACAAGTACAGATCATAATGTAATTTGTAGTGTAATTTTTATCTTGAAATATTGAAATATTTAAAAACATATACATATTTATATTTCTGTAAGTGAAAGGGAAGTTTAGAATCTTAAATAAGAATCTACATTTTTTACTACAGTTTTAACTTCTATGTTACAAAATATGTCGAATTTAATTAAATAATTTTTTGGATTTTATTTTAATTAAACAGTATAGTAGGTTAAAGTTACCATTTACCATTATTAGATCGAGGAAGAATTTATCTTTAACTTTCTTAACCTTTCTCTCTTGATCTAATATTCATGTATCGAAACTTTATCCTGTTGTAACTTTTAATTAAAACACAATTCGAAACTAATTATTCATATAAACTCGACACATTTTATGTCGTAGAGTCTAAATCCGAAATAAATTATATGGATATATAGTATTTAAGACTTTAAAATCTCCACCTGAGATGATAGGAGGCCGAAACTGGATATCATTGAATTTGACGAACTTTGTGACGAATAAATTTCATTTAGAACTTTTTTAATAAAATCCCTAATTTTCAAGACACTTCGTTATCTCAAAATAAATAAATACCACCTGTAAAAACTTCGATATGATCATTATCTAAATTTTTAGAAATATTAAACAATTTGTAGCCATGCATTACAACTGTTTTAGAATTATACTAGGTTCTTTATTTTATTTTATTATTATTATTATTTTTTTTATAAGAATTTATCTCATTTTATAAGTTATAAAGCAATAAGAACGATGAGTACTGCTCGTCACTATCGGTATAGAACATAACAACACTCCAATTATTATATTCGGCATTACATTAGTATATCTGGGTCATTTAAAGGTCAGAAAGGAATCAGAATTTACTATAATCCAACCAATTCTACACACATCCAAATTATATCATTCTTTTACATGCAACGACATTTCCTAATCTAGTGTTGTAGCACTACAATGTTGTTAGCCATCCATCTTTTTGGAATGCTATATCCTGCAGTACAGACTATTTTTTATGAAAATCTTTCATAGGTTCATTGAAAACAAAGTAACAACTAATCATGGTGATTCTTCGAGTATCATCCGAAACGAAGGCACCCAACGTACCTTGACCATTCAACGGATTAATGTCACACTCAGATACTCGCCATACTATACATCAACACATCATCCCTGTTCTTGCTCATTAATCAAGAACATTGTCCTATTCTTCTTAATGGTAATTTGAGGGACAAGAATGTCGGCTACTAGACTTCACAAACTCTACTGTTTGACGCATACTCACCCTGGAAACCGTTCTTAAATTACTGTAGAGTAGTGTCTTTGCTTACAGCATCAGAAGGATCATTCTGCAGTCTTTGATCTCATTTCGTTACACTCATCATTCAGTGCACACAGTGCACTGCGGAGTGCACTGCGGAGTGCGCTGCGGAGAAACAGTACAAGACCTAACTTTACGCCTCGTCTTGCCGTACTTCAAGCAGGTATTTCATCTATCAGAAACCTTGACCACAAATGGGAAAAGTGCCTAAACCTAACATAATATAAGATGAGCAACCTATCCCTAATGTGGTAGTTGACGCAACCGATCTTTATGTCACGCAGTTGCAGCAATTTTTTAATCTCTAGCTCAATTGCAGGAGCTCCCCGAACACCTTGGATAGATCAACAAGACAAAAAGAAACTTGTTAACTTCCCTTCAGTCACCTGTATCTCTTATTCCAGCATGGTCAGAAACTGAGTTATTGAATATTATTGGTCTAACTAAGAGCTGACCTAAAACTTTTTTTATATTGTCCGAAGTCTTTGGTGATGACATTATTAACTCTTGTCCAATTCGAACAATACGAACAACTTGAATAATAAGAATAATAATACCAATAATAACATATTTACAACATGATATTTTAAACATATATAATTACTAATTGCTAAATGCATTATAATTGTTATAAAAGAAATTCCTTTAATAAATATTATTATGTAAATTTAAGCTTGCAAGCATAAGTGTCTGAACTGTTGCATTGTAAAAATTATTTTCACTATGAATGTATTTTTTTGAATTGCATACTATTTTATATATTATATAATATTTATTTTATATATCTTCTAAATATTGTATTTCTATCTAATAAGTATTAGTTAAATTTTTATTATTGGTTTATGGTTTTGTAATTAATATGGGTTTTTATTAAAAAAAAAAAAAAAGACGTATTTCAAACCATAAATTATGAAATACTTATTAAGAATTGTCAAACAAATATCAATTATAGTTAATTATATCCCTGTATTAATAAAAATAATAAAACGTATTTCATATATTTCACAGATTAAAAACAATAATTTAAAATGTTTGTTTAAAGCAGCGCCCAAGCTGTATTTACCAATGTCACAATGAATAATCCCATGACGAATAATCGCGCGACAAATGATGTCAAAAATGTTCAACAATGTTCCAATACATATTCAAATTTTACTGAAGTTATAATGCAACCTAAATAAAACTTTATAACAATAATAAAACTAAACAAATGAAACAATACTGCAATATAAATAAAATATTAAAGAAATAGTCAAGAAACGGAGATAAAACATCACAGTAAAAGTAATGCAATGTAAACGAAACGAAACATTAATCCTTTTGTAAACTCTATAATAACAGTAACGCAACACAGATTAAACGTGTTCGCAACGTTTCGTGCTCTTGATTTTTGTCATTTTCGAGTCAACTTGAAATGGTATCGAAAACCCAAACTACGCTAATGAAAAGCAATTAAAACGTATCTACAGCGCTATTAAAATACATGTTTTTTATCACTTTTTCAACAAATATGTAATATTTTTTAATTTTAAAATAACTATAACGAGACATTAATCTAACTTTTGTGGAAAACTAATCTCTAAATTTTTAAATATCAGCAAAATTCTGTGTATTGTCGAAAACTTTAATTCTTGTTAAATACCGAAAAAAAGATTAAATCATTAAATGTTACAAAAATATTGATATCATTAAAATTTTAAGTTTCGTTAATATAATAAATTTCGTTAAAACTTAAAATCCCTGAAAATTTTTAAATTTCAAAAAATGTGAAATAATGTTAAACCTTAAGATCTCGTTAAATTCGACATATATCTGAATGCTATTAGTAAAAAATTGTTTCGCTTCAATTGAATAATTGAAATTTTTTACACCTATATTTTAATATTAGTTTATAGAAAATATAATTTTGTACGCTATTGTCGAGTGTTTGTACTTCCCATAATATACATAAGCACAATATTATTAAAGTACTTATTCAAAACAATCTAAATTAATTCTTCACCCTTCCATTAAGTTATTTATAAAATTGTAAATAATTACTCACATATTTTATTACACATTCGCATTCTATACTAAACAAAATGTAGGGTTTATTTAAATAATTTTCTTTGAATTACGAATTTTTATCTAAAGAGTTTTAAAAAAATAATAATTAATAAAAATTAGTTAATACATCCAATATATTTTATTGTATTAACGAATTTGCAATAAAAAAATGCATGTTTCTATTTAAAATTTTAAATATCTTTTACTTACTAGAGTTGCACCAAATCGTTAATTTTATTATTATTGAATATCAATTTTAAAAATGATAAAGGTATGTACATTAAAGTTTTTTGTTCAATAATTGTGTTTTGAAAAAGACCACAGTTTCAATGCTTTTTAAACCCTTTGTAAGTTTGTGTATGTACACACATATAATATACAAAAATATTTCATTTGAAATAAAGTTATATAAAATCTAATCACGTTTTTAAATTTGAAGTTCACCAAGAAATGTTTCTGTACGTGTGAGCTGGCATTTCACGTTTCTATTTACAAAAAGTGTCGATAAATTTATAGATTGTAATCATGAGCAAAGAATCGAACGACGACAGCAGAAAATACAACCGATCAGTCGCGCGTGTTTGAAATTCTTGTCGCGTGGGCGACACCACTATCCTCTTTTGGAGGTGGACGCATTGTTTTTGACAATTGAGATTTATAAGTACCGGCGGGACTACGAGGTTCAACCACTTTTTCTGAATTGGCCTCTGTCCATGCGCCGAGGGTGATTAATAACCAAGTTAACGAACCGCATTGAACCTGAATCAGAACGATCGATCGCGGTTCACCCTTTCATAATTTCGTTACCATTGCAGATATATATCACGCTTTCAAATCGAAAGCTTTGAGCGAAACATGAAAAATAATGAAACCGATGTACAATCTGAAAAAATAAATTCTGCACTCAGATTAAAATCACTAGCAACAACAATTCAATTGAATTAAAAACAAAATCGCTATCATTGAAATCATTATTGAAACAAAGTGATGTCATTAGATTTACAGTTTTCATTAATCTTTTCAATTTGTGTTCAAGTTATCCCAAATTTAGCGTTCCAGTAAATGTGTTTGACATGATATTAATTATAACTATAAGTTTGCATACTTAAATCATTACTTGCAACTAAAATTTTCCATATCAAATTTAATTTTCATTACTCAAAACAATATTTATATGATAGTAAGCAGAAATATTTTTTGATATATATATTATATTTAATATGATCATTCTTTTCATTGTCATGTATTTTATTATATCTAAATATGAAAACTATTAAAACTTGATGTATTGATTTTAATAACACACTAAAATGTATATGGAAATATAATGAAGTCCTGTTCAATCATTTATCAGGTAGCAAATAGTACAAAAAAATTATCCGGTTATGTGATTACGGTATCGCGGTAATTAAGTTCCTGGAATAATTACTGTTCTGCATAAATTAATTAAATTTATGGGTAATTAATTTGAAAAATATTAAGATTAATATATTTAGATTTATTATGCAATCAACTTTATTATGAGTTTACCGAGATATTTAATATAAATGTAATAAAATTAATTTCTATCATAACAATATGTTTTCATCTTTAATTGAAAATTTAGTACACGAGTACTTGTAATCTATGATTAAAATGAATATTTTGAAATATTAAGTGAGAAAGAAAGTTCCGCATTATGATTTAAAGACACCAAATACTGTGTATTTATAAACTTTTAAAGCAATTTTTTTTTAATTTTATAAATATTATAAGAATACTAAAAAATGTTACATATGCAATATTATAAAAATATTAAAAAATATTATAACAAAAAATGTATAAAATAAAAAAATTATTGTTTATTTATTTATGAATTTACTTATGTATGCATTTATGTATTTATATTTTTATTTATTTATTTATTATTTATTTATTTATTATTTATTTATTTATCATCATACAGATAATTTTGTCAACTAAAATTATAAACAAAAATATACAGAAAATCTCTGTCAAAAATTAAATAAAATTAGGCATACAGTAATTCAATTAACATAACTTAAATTGAATAATAATTGACGTTTTTATTGTTACTAATTTGAATGGAGATTACATGCCAAGTATTGTAGAAAACAGATAAACAAAATATACATAAAATATTTCTAAGTAATGATAAAGTAAATAATGATACATAATTTTAACTTTGTTTTTATTATGTTTTTATGTTTTTATTAATTTTGATGCATGACTTATCTATGTCTAGCTGAATGTATATAAAACATATTTTTAAAATAAATTTTTATCTTTTTTTTACATTATCAAAATATTGATTATGGTTCCCAAAAGAAAATCGTGTTTCTACTTTTTATTATACATCACAAAAAACGATTAGATAATTTTATTTCTGTTCTGTTTAATTCTTTTTAAATTATCAGTTATCAATTTTTTTAATATGTTTACATGTAAAATTGCACTATTAAAAACAAGATATTATTTGTATAAATAAAGTAAAATAACAATAGATATAGATTTTATAGGATAATTATGTAACTGCAGTCATCGTAAGTATTCTGATTTTTATAATACCTAGTCTTCATACGTTGAAGATAAATTAATCTTCTAATCGTGTTAATTTTTTCGGAAAAGAAAAACAAAAATATATGATAAATTGAAAATAAGATAATGTGGGAAAAAGAACTCACGGAGATAAAAAATTAAAAAGAAAAGTTATTTAATACTTTAATGATCATTTATACAGAAGGATAATTATTATAAATCTACGATTAATTTATGTATCAAAATCGAAATTGTATATTTGAATACAATAAAATAACCCGCATTAAGCATATCTAAAGTTAATAAAATGTATCACAAAAATGCAAATGTTTAATTATTGATAATGAATTTTGTTACATGCATACATTTTTTTTTTAAGCATAGTCTTGTATTAAACTCATTAGAAGTTTTATTATACGTTATAATATGTTCTATAATTTCTAAATTATTTGTTTGCACTAGAACCTATACTAAATCCTCTTATTGTGGCTAGAAAGAAATAACTAGAAACGCACTCTTGAGAAACTATTAATAAATGAATAGAAACTTTGTTGGTAGGAAAACAAAGAGATGTGTTTAGCGCCATGAACATACAATAATTTATAAAAGTAGACATTCGATGTAGATTCCATTGTAATTTTAATTATAAATACACGAAGCGAAATTCATTATGAATTAGTATTAATAACATACAATATTAAAAACATAAAATAGAGTTTTATTTCTAAAGATTTGTATTTTCATTTGAAATAAAAGAGACACTTGAATTTGCAGTTGTATAACATAACACAATACTATAATTTATTATATTAAAGCTATTATATAATATAAGCCATTATATTAAGCTAAATATCTCTTTGTCTCTACTGTAATAAATCAAAACGTTTTTTAATAGATGAAAATACTACAATGAAAAAATTTTGCATTAAAATACCAGTCATATATATTCTCTTTTAATTACACTTTACATTTTCATATTTTATATTGTATTAAAATGCACATTCATCGACTACTCCCGAACTTAGACTCAAGTGACTTCAACTACTAAACATGATTTGTTTTATTTATAATTCAAAACATCTTAAAGAAATATTTGATTCCACATATTTTCGAATTAATGTAAAAAAGCATTTAATTTCAACCTTTATTTATTCATTAGATATTTAAAATATTCACCATTTGTGCTGAAATTATAATGTAAATGACAGAAATGTATTTACACTACTGTGATTAAAACATTTTTTATCAATGAACAAATAAAATTTGAAATTTAACGTAATGTTTTTAACTTTTATAAAAATTACACACATACGGAAAAATATATTTTATTACTAAATTTAAAGATTTATTTGTCATGTAAAAACATGGTTTATTTAATATAAGATTATTATCGAATATTCACCTAACGCTACAAAATAATTAATTATAACAAATTAACTTTTAATTATAGAAACTACATTTTTTTTCAAATCAGTAAACATTTTTTAATATTGCTTACAATAAATATTTTTTCGGTAAAAGTGTTTCAGATTTGATCATGTTATCAGTTTTATTTTGAAGATTTTTTATTAAAAATTGAAAAAAAAAAACAAAAAAACAAAAAAAAAATACTTACACAAATTTTAAAATATTTACGTATTTAAATAAATAGAAGCGAAAGCTTTCCGAAGAATTTTTTAATTTAATTTTATTTACCAAATTTATTTTTTACACGTTTTACAAACATTTCAGATCGAATTTTTTTTATTAAAGGATTGTGAAGCAGCCTTGATCATCGGATAAGCTTGACTACTTAGATTTCTATATAAATCGTTATATAAACATAGAAATATTTGTATTATTTTATTATAACGCTAATTTATCAAAAATGCTAATATATAAAATAGTTCGAAATTAAATTTTGAATATGCTACTTAACGAATACGTTATATTTTATAGAAAATATGTTTTAATAACTATGTACAGCGCTATGACCAAAGTTTGGTCAATTAAAATGGTGTATTCATAAGTTACACCAGCCATGTATACTTTACTGTTAATTATACTTTGCATTTTCACATTTTCTATTTTATTAAAATGCATGTTTATTGGCTAGTTCCGAATTAAGACTTAAGTGACTCCGACCGCTAAATATGATTTGTTTTCTTTTTATTTCAAAAAATTAATTTCTGTATTTTTGTTTAAGTCATTAACATATGATATGATGGAATACAATTAACAACTTATTTTCTTAAATATTATCGTAAAATTTTATTAAACTAAATATTGTTATTGTTAAAAAAACTTTATTGTCCTAAGTCTATTGAACAGTATTTATCGAAAATAAACTGGCATTAATATTAGTTTGGGGAAAAAGAAATCCATTATTTTTTCGGTAGATGGCTGTAGTGATCGATATCTCGTAAATTATCGATCAAACAATTTCAAATTTATGCTCGTTGTCAAGGTAACAGTTCGCA
>JABFOX010000866.1:0-14602 GCA_022817665.1 Axea sp. ZL-2020
ACAGTCCTGTTATTTTTTTTTGGTCCACAAATCTTACCAAAAAAAAAAAAAAAAAAAAAAAAAAAAAATGTTTGCATGCCGGTGGTACAGTTTTCCCAACGATGCACTCTGTGAAAAACAAAATGTAAAACTCTATTACGCGTTGCGTAATTCAGTTGTCACAAAATTTCATGACATTTGACATAGGTGATTTTGTTATTTATTAAATTTTCCATTCAACACTAACGACTTTGGTTTTGACATTGCGTTTGATTAGCGCGAAAAGCAAATAATTCGAAATAAAAATGGAACAGTATTTTTGATCGAATGATTTCAACAGATTGATACAGACGGTATTCTAACTACATTATTAACTTCGACATAACTTCATTATTAATTCTTAATGACTGCGAAATTAGCAGTACGAATTAAACGATGGTAAAAATGTTGTTACATCATAAGTATGTTTTGCCAGCAAATAAAACGTAAAACACCGGGTATTTTTACATTGTTAAGAGTCTCTCTTTAATTTGGTACGTTTATCGTAAGTATACTTTTTTAATTTAATCATTTGTTCAAACAAAATTCAATAAAACCCACTTCAATGTTGGGTTTCAGTTCTTATGATTGAATACGTTAACTGTGCTAACTAAATAACCAAATACGATTGATCAGCAATTATAATTTTGGTTAGATGAACTTCTGTTTTACAAAGTTTTTTATATTTTACATAAAATTTGAAAGGTGTAATTACATTTTGCAAAAAATGAAAAGCTTTTTGATGCAAACAAATTTTTCGCATAAATTTGAATATATACAGCTTAAGTTGTCCATAATTTAATCCAACGTTTTGTCGTGCCTGTACATCATTAGTTAATATAAAATTCCATGTACGTTAATTTTGCAAAACGAAAGAGACAGGTGTATAGTTTATAGTTTACAAGATTAAACTGCATAATAAAATAATGTTAAAAATTGATTAAATAATAAAAATAAATAAATGTGATATGTTACTAACATTACAACTACTACTAATACTACTACTATTACTACTACTATTACTACTACTACTACTACTACTATTGCTACTACTACTACTACGATATTTACAGTGATTATTTATAAATCAACTTACAAAATAAGTTACACTTTTGCAAACACAATTTATCTTTAGATAAACCTACATAATATCGTTACGCTTAATGATATATTCCTATTACGTTTAATGATATATTTAAAATTGAGCACTTCAATTCAAAATGCTTTAATCAATTACCTAATATAAATGTTATAAAAATCTGACTATATGAAACAGCAGTCGTAAAAATGTCACATTTTTAATTATTAAGTGCGAACTTGCACATTAGAATTAATTTTATTAAACCAGTAGAAACATTCGTAGTTTATTTTCATCATAACCGTAAAATGGTTGTCGAATTTATCACTGTTTTACAATTCTGCATACACCAGAAAGATCATTTCTATAGGTTTAAAAACGTGAGCCTAGACGTTTCGAGCGAACACATTTTTAGATAAAAAAAATCAATATAAGAGTGAAGATCCATCTTCGCTGTTCGCAAAGATTTCAAGAACAAAGCCAGTGATTAAATACTTGATTGTTTGTGGAAAGATTCGTTTTCAAGTGGATTAAAAGGTAGCTCACTCCTTATTAAAGCATGCAACTGAACGAAGTAAGAAACAAGGTAAACATTTTATATCTCTAAACATAAAATTAAAAGTAGCATTCTTTTGCACAATAAAGTGTTAAAATATAAAACAATAAAATATTAAAGCATTAAACAAAAGAAACCAAATGTCACCTAACGGACATCAGAACTCGATTCAAAGTGGTTACCTGAAATTCGTAACAAGGAATGAACGTAACCCAAGTTATGTAAAAATTTAAAGAAGAATAATCTTCAAAAGTATAATGCTACAATTACTCGAGACAACCTACAAAATGGTACATGTATTTTGACGAGAAGCATTTAAAATTCGAATTTAAAATAGTCATCCAAAATACATGAAGATGACGATACAAACACACATGCTGCCTGAAATCATGATAGTTTCAAAGATGAATAACTTGGGAGACATTGAAATGTGAGAAGCCGTGTGCTCATGAGTGTGCTGATTTCTAGAATTCAAGATACTGGAATCCCAGGGCTGTTTCTGAAGTCATTGTACGACTGCAAAATTATGTCTTTTGTTTCGTCGAATTTGAATCTTTTGCGGACTTTAAACAAAGGACCAAACATTTGCCATGCAAATCGCTGGAATACAAACTCGTTTAATGAACTGCAGAATCGAACTTCAAAACGTAAACTTTGAGTGATTTACTGCAATGATTCATAGATCGGAAAAGGATAAGAAAAATGGCACTTGCGTTGAAACGAAAGAATAAAGGGAAAAAAGTAAAATAAAATAAATCATACTTACTTCATTTGTTTAACAATGGTGCTTTTACCCGATTCTCCAGCTCCTGTAAAAATAAAAATAAAATGTATCAGTTGATAGCTTTTTTTGCACAAGCAGTAAAATCGAGATACAGATTCGATAAAAAGAAATTGAATGCATTGATTCGTTGGAGATAAACGCTGCACGTGTTGAAATATTAAACGTATGCCGTTAGCTGTGTTACTGGTTAACCGGATATGACGAAGCAGCGGAACTTGCTTTCCTGCTTACAGCAAGCTTGACCCTCTTTTAAAAGCTCTTTCAGCTAAGTAACCGCCTATAATAGCTCTACACGTGATAGAGTCGTTCAGTGACAGCTTGATAAACGTTAATTCGAGAACCAATTTCATTCACTTTGTCAACAAATACTTATACCGTGCTCGCCTTCGATTCAACCAGCGCAATTGTTGCACATTTGTTAAATAAACTAATTTTTTATACGAAATTTCCATTTATATTTTTAACTTTAAAATATTTAAAGAGTTAATTCTATACACATCAAATATAATTTTAAATATCGACAAATAAGAATCTGATTGAATCAATGAAAAGACTATTTTGTTCGTCAAAAGTAAAACGTTCGTTGAAGAAATCTAATTTCAACAAATCCAAATATTTTCTTTCATCACTCCTCGTAAATAATTGACTCGTTATTAAAACTAGTACGTATTGCAGATACGAGTCACTGTCGTGTCGACTGTAAAAGTGTTTTCGTGTAGTTATAAATATTGAAAAGTCTGCAGCTATTTAAACGGCAGTTAGTACTGCTGTAAGTGGTATGGGAGAGGAATTATGCGGAGTTCAGTTTTTATCTTGTAAGACAAACGAGAGAAGAGTTAGGACAGATAACCGGTGGAACGTATTTAACGTGACAAAAGTATACCGACTGTGTAATCCGTGTTCCGCCGTGTCTTCTTATCGCGACTATGCAGGTGAAAACGTACAACGCAAACCTTGATAAAATTATTCCACGAACAACACGCGAGTCGCCAAAGTGGCCATTTGTCGCGCTATATTGCATTTTGAAGGTGAATTTCGATTCGAGGAATGCTCGCTATTATCAACGGAAAGGTCGATTTCAATTTAAATATTTAAATCTCGCGCTGGAACGAATTGTAATTAAACGACGAAAATAATTAAATGAAATTATCGCTTGAAATGGGATTTTTTTTTAAAAAATCAAACATAAATGAATTTTTCAATGAAATTTAAAAAGCGTGTATTTTTGAATAAATTTAAATAAAGAATTTTGACACCAGTTCTTTTTGTTATCAGTTTCGGACAAAGCTGAACGAATTGTTTTATTGGAGTGAATCATTTGTATATTTAATTTTGTGTATTTTTATACCATTTTCAAACTGAAAACATTTCTTTTTAAAGTAATAGCTATTTTTGAACGTAGTTGTAGCTCAGATACAATTTCTGAATTGTATACCTCATAATTCAATAACAATACAAATTATTATTATTGTTATTGTCGTATTTTTAGGTTGATATTTATAAATATTAACTTTTTTGTTATATATATGTGTGTGGGTGTGAAATAACTTTAAATTTTCATTTTTCAAAATTAAATAAACATTTTAATAGTTTGCGTATTATAATGTAGCTTTTTTTTATAATAAATCTATTTTTCCAACCCATTAAATACTTCTTAAAATAGTCAAATAAGTAAATTAATGATGATTGTATTTTTATATTTCTTATTACCTTTTATGTTAAAAATCTTGAAAATATTTAATTAAATTTAATTTATTTTCAAACTCATATTTATGTATCTTAATATTTATATATGTTTATAGAAGTTAGAGAAAAATCCGTTAAACAATGTTTGCAACTACGTGTTACAAATAATTTATTTATATTATATAATATTATACATCATGTATAACAAATATAACCACTGGTTTAAAATACTTTTTTTAATCGTGTTTAGACACATTCAGTTCTACCCATCAACGTCATTACTCAATGATATTACTTTTAACAGATAAGTAAATGTCTACAATGGAATTGCGCCAAAAAACTGAAAGGCTTCAGTCCACTGATTTGATCGCTGCGTTTCAAAAGTATATTCACCTTATATACTTGACAACAAGCCAGATTTGACACCACTCTTAAACACTTTTCTTTGGCGTCAATAAATTTCATATCAGTGAACAGGATTACATTCGCCACTTCAGCTTTCTTGACTTCATTTTCGAAATAAACTTATCTTTGATTGAAATCACATCGTCGGATTCCATTGCTTTAAATTCGAAAAGATATTACATTTACAAAAGCTGCTATTTCATGTTTAAAGTAAACTAAATTTTGCTCTTTTAACAAGAGGAGAAATTCCTGAAATTCTCTACCGAAATTCTTCCGTCGGAGACGAACTCGAATGCGTTCGTTAGAAAACTGCAATAAAAAGTCATTTTCCCACAAGGACTCATGAAAGTAAACATTAATTTTATATTTCACCGTTGCTCAAACACTTCAAACAGACGCTTATTACACATCGTTTAAAATTTTGATTGAAAAAATAATCCTCCCATAACGGCTTGTCGTGCGAGATTGATTCGGCTGGATTAAAAGTCGATTGTACTACTTGAGTCAACGAGTAACAAGGTAAGCACGAAGACCAACAGGTGAGTGGTAGTTTCAATTTTAGCACGGTCAGCCGAATCGGCTTCAACGACTTTGGCTTCGATATATCCGACGCTCAATAAAGATGATCCGATATTACACAATTCCATCGGTATTCTTCAACACCGTAAAACCATTCAAATAAGTCATTTTAATGACAGTGATTTGTAACTCATATTTATTTGGACGATGAGATTTATAGTAGCAGTGTGCAATAAACGAAAAGGTAATACTCATAGGAAATGATCACATAAAAAATAACATACAAGTAATAAGTAATTGGTACTAAAATATATACTTTATTATACATACTCGTGCACGATTAGCATTGCAAAGTAATATTATTTTGACTTGTAACTTTCACATTACATTTTATTGTATGACTAAAGTTTTAGATAAAATACTGCTATTACTCGATAAGTAAAACTGTATAAAAATTACATGACATTTGGCGCGCCGTAAATTGATTTGAAACTCATATTAGATCCAATGGGCTGTCTGAATAAATTTACAGGTTGAAAAAAATGTGATTGTTGAGTGTGAAAAAAATGTTCTCTACGTGGCACTGGATGCATCAGGTGGGATGTGCGAGATAAAGTGAGATGGCACGACTGAACCAATCGCGAGAGGGTGATAAGAAGTGTTGCCTGACCGATTGCGTGCGAAGCACTTGAGTAGGAACTCTCAATTAAAAATCGTTGGCAAGTCTGTTATCTCTCGCGATTGGCTTTTCTATTCATATTCGTTCTTTGATTTTGCGCAATTTGTTGCAGTTTTTGTCGAGCTCGTCCTCGTGGTAATTTTGACCATTTTAATTATCGTTGAGAACTTTGCTGATCGAAGCGTTACATGAATCAGCGACTGGACAATTTTTTTAAACGAAATTCAGTTGACGAGCCAAAATGTATGTTCAATTTAAAAAATGAATTGAACGAAGTTCTGATGTTACGCGAATGAATTATACTTTCAAAATGAAATTTACGAGCATTGCTCGCAATGCACCTTCGTTCTCAATGAACTTGTTTATTGTGTGGCGTGATTAGATTAGATTTTTTCTAAATTCAGAACTTTTGACAAAGTTCCGCAAGTTCATTTTTTTGTTCGACTAAAATTTTCAAATTGTACACAAAGACTTGATGAAAGTTCGAGCTAAATTGAATTTAGATAACAAAGTAGGTGTTTTAAAACTTTGGTGTGATCTGGAAAGACTGAGATTAAGATACAGCAAAAGCAATAACTTGTTTTTACAAGAGGAACATAATTTTGCGCGCTAACACCATCAGAATTATTTAAATAATACGCGCGTAAAAACTGCACGCTGTTTTATTGTTTAATAACTTCTAATTGAAAATTATTGACGGAAGTTTGTTGCGTTGAAAATAAAGTATTTTTTTAATCAAATTAATTTCAATGAATAAAAAATTGTTACATATGTATATCTTCGCTGTGAATTTAAAAAATTACTCAGAATCAACTGAGAATTTATAAAATAAAGAATTATTAAATTATATAATTTTATATCAAATACTATAATACTCAACAAGGCATTTATAATAATGAAAGACTTGTTCAATTTCTTCCTCAAAATACTTCATATTAATTCAAACTAACATTACCATTGTTAAAATTAATATGAAAAATAATTGTATTTAAACAAACTTGAAATGAGAAAGTCAAAACTGATCTTTTCAATTTCACTTACTTCTCAAACTTTACGCTGTGCTGGCATTGAACATATTTCTTTATAATATTTAATTAAATATATTACACGCCGCGATAATATTTTTCAGAATGAAATTATTAACTTTTCAATTATGCAACGAACCATCTGAATTTTTGAAATTGCATTTCTACTTCATGCATTATTTCAAATAATTTCTCAGTACCGTCGCCCAATCGTTCGGCAGGCACAAATAAAAAGTTTTCGCAAGAAAATGATTAGGTACCAAAAATGGTAAAACCTCATTCGCTATGCAAATTTCGCGAATTAACATACATGCTTTTTAGCCCTTATCGCGAGCAATGTAAATTTACATCAGATGCATACATTTACAAAATTCAACGTGGAAATGAAAATTACAACGAAATTACTTTCTCGCACGTGAAACGACTGTGTCAATGCGCAATAACGATTATCAGTGACCGTAAAATCGCGAGGTATAATCGTAAATACACAGCAGAACTCGTTTCGTTGCGAGAGGAAGGCGCTCTTAATTCGACAACAACTAACATCAACTGCAATTGACTTATTCGCCCCAGCACTTAAACCGCAATAAAACTAAGCGCATTAAGTCACGGCAATTACAGTCACCCGATAGGTGTACGCAAACAGGCCGACACCACCGATTTTGCAATTGGATTTGAAAGGGGCTTCCGTTGTCCGAGCCGGCTTAAGATTACCAAGCACGACTCGAGCTTTTAACAAGTATAAACCGTGAAAACAGAATAAGTAAAAAAAGCGACGCTCAGCGGTCCTCCGCACGATCGTGGCTTCTCGAAAAGCGAAACCCCCCCTTTCGATTAATCCAAATGGAAAGCAACAGATCAACCGCGAATCGCTTTTTCGCGTTTTTCCCTCGTCGTCAAAAATAGACTTTTGAATATGTTAATCCGCAGACAATTTTCAAAATGAATTTGCAGCGCTTTGAGAATTTTGATTCGCTTCGCCCTCCGTTCCTTTTGAACGTCTTCCCTCCCACTGAAAGCATCGCCACCAATAATATTTATGAGCTTCGAACAATGAATTGAATGGAACGACTTTTAACGCAAGGTTTTGCGATGCGTGGATAAAATGCGACGCGGCCCCCAATTACGATCGGCGCAACGCGAGACGACTTTGTCCGACATATGCCGCAATCGCGGGCAATTTGATTTTTACCGGGTTGACGCGCGATTGGAACGCGTTGTTGCGGGCTCGCACAGTCGATCACCCTTTTCCCGCTAATGAGGACTTTGCGTCCAATATTTCAATTCCGTGCGTGCGCGAACGAACGCACGTAGTAATACAAACCCTTTTTCAACCGTGGGAAATCAGGACAACATTAAATTGATAACACGAACTGACCGTTGTTTAAACATTAAAATGAAACAATATTTTGCATTGTTGCAAGCCCAATGCAGGTCCAACATCGTTTGCCTAAAATGGCTTAATATTAGTAACCGACGCTTTGTAAATAATCAATCATTGCTCGTAAAGAACATTATGAACTAACGTCATGGCTATCGTCAACTGTCAAGACTGACAATATTTTACGCTGTTGTAGGACCAACATTTACTTTTTATATGCATTCAATATCTGTAAGTGACATTAAAAATCGACGTTAAATTAACGTTAATGCCAAATGCAGGCCCAATAATGGCAAGAAATATTAGACAAGCATTTGCTATTGAGATTAGCCTGATATCTATTACGAACGATATTATATTGAAACAATATTTGTGATTGATGTTTAGCTAATGCTTGCTACTGATATTTACATCAGTTTTACATCTGCAGCATATATTGAAGCAATGTCAGAGATTGACGTTGGCCCAATCTAAACCATTTTGAGGCCGGGCCAAGCATTGATGACAACGGTTTGCCAACGGTCGTTGATACCGGACCAATATTGGGTCAGTTGTCACTTTCTGCGTGGAGGTAGGAATTTGGAATTGCTGAAGAATAAGGTCTCGAAACTGGTAAACGATTTTTCCCCTTTCCTTCTTCTTTTTTTGGAGTGTATTATTTTATCACTGGAGTAAAGTGGTTTTTATAAACAGAAACGAGCCAACTTTGTTTTGCTTGTTTATTTTATCATTATTACTCTTATTAACTTCACCATTAAACACTGTATTTTCCACGTTTGTCAGCCTGCAGTGAACCAATTTCACGATAAATGAGAAAAGAAAAATAATAATTGATACAACATTTACCAACGCTAGTGTACACATTGGACCGAAAGCTCGTTTCGCCAAAGAAACGGAGGAATTTTATCCGTGCGATTTATTGATAACCGAATATCGAATATCGCAATGTTATTTTAATTCGGATAATAAGTTGCAAATGTACGTTCGGTGCAATTTGCACAGTAACGTTGAGCGAAAGATTGTACTTCAACGCGATCGAACGCAGACGTTTCGCTATAGCGCAAAACTAGTGAAAAGTTGTCGAGAGTCTCCAAACTGATATTAAAACGTCCACTTTTGTCGCGGTGCTAATTTCGTTCGGCGTACGCAAGGTACCTTATTTCCTTCATTAAATCGATACGCAACGAAGAGTGGAAAAGCGAGCGCGCGTTGCACGGAGTCGCCTTATTGTGCTTTGTTTTACCGAACGTATCAAATCAGGCGCGAGCGTAATACAAACGTATCAACAAAACGTTCAACGAAAATGTCATCGACCCTCCACCCCTCCACCACCGCGTGCCACAATCTCGACACCTCCCGCCCCCGAATCACGCAACGTGATACGTATTTCGTGCCGCACGATACAAACTCGAAGAAATGATTACTTACGACAAAAAGGATTTCGATAGTCCGATAAAGAAGTGTTATTTTATTCGCCGCCTGCTAGTCATTGATTTTCTGTCGTATTATCGCTCCCACCGTAGCGCGGCAGAAATAAAATTATCAATTTATGAAATTTTGCATCGATGTTATTATTGCAATCGTGGTTTTACAATGTAAAAAGAAAAAACAACGTACAAATGCGTGTACATTTTGATGTGATCAAAAGTTGAAATTAACGTGCATTTTGCTATTTATTTATTTATTTATTTATTTATTCTTATAAGATTGTTTAAAATTTAATTTAACTCCATTTAAGAATGCACAGAACTCGTTGATCAATTTACAAATTCATTCCTCTCACGAAACCTGATTATTTGGAAAATGATCAACTGCAAAGTGCGAAGCAGCGAATTTACGAACGGGCAATCGTTTCGAATTTTCCAAAAGCAATTTCGAAATGGACTATTTGACCCATTTCACCATCGGTAACGATCGAAACAAGAATAGGGTCACGGATCCAAATGTCACGCTTCTTTCGCTTCATTTGGAAGCCGCGCGATTAAGTTCCGTTAAGATAGCGCGCATGAGACCGTTGCATCGTCACCAGTCGACGTTCATTTTATTCACTAATTAGCGAACTCGGTAAAATGTGTCACGTCGCTTATCACGTCTCCATTCGTGACCCATATTACACGTCTGATGAGATGTTATCGCATTAATAACGCGACCCTAACGTGACCCGATGGGAAATTTATAGCAAGAACATTAAGAGCTTTATTTTTATTCGGAATTCAGCAGTTTTTGTGTCAGGCGGCGGATAAAGCCGTCTGATTTGTAGCGGCGTCGTTACTTCTTATTATTTTATTTATTCGCTCTCGTAAATTAATCCCGATCATTCGGCCATCTTTCAGTCCGGAACGTGACCGTTGTTCGCAACTTTTAAGCGGACGGGCAAATTGAAAAGAATCCGTGATATCCGTGGGACGTGGAAAACGTCCGGACCTCTGCTCGCATCAGCGGATGTTCTCTGCGTTGGGATAAAGCGGAAGTTCGCCTCTCATGGGAAACGTTTGAGATCGCAAATGAGACTGTCGTAAGACGCGAATGCAAATTTGAAGCGCGTTTGTGAAATTGCTTATCGTCGTTCGTGTGTTTTGCCATTGGCATTTCAATCAACCGTTTATCAATATTTCAAAGATACTGTTTAAACAAAATGGATCTTAATTACGAGAAGACGGCATTCGCGGCACGAGTGTCGTTCGCGATTGATTTTAGAAGAGAGGAAAGCAAACCGACGGTCATGGTGTGCTTCGAGAAGTATCACGAACAGTGCTCGATGTGACCAAACGAATGCTTAAATTGAATGTCCCTGTTCGATGCTGTTACTTATCTAAACGCAATCGATAACGGAACGCCTTGGAGCTACACCGTTAAATGTGTAACGCCGACGATCCAGTTTAACCCTTTTGTTATCATTTGATTCAAAGCCGTGCGAAGGCTTCTTTGAGAAAAATATTGACAGTGAAAGAACTCTTTCGTCAAGCACCGCAGCTTGCTGTGACGTGTAATAATAATTACTGAGTAAAGTTCGTCAGAACAACGGTGCTCGTTTTGTGTCCAAAAGTGTCCAAGCAATTTTCTTTTACGCGCGCATCTCCATTTGCCACGGTACGAGCTTGTTAATCAAAACGAGTCGATCAATGATTCAAAATTGCACTCTGCTTTGAAAAAGTATTGGATGCTTTTTTTTTTTTTTTGTTTTTTTTTTTTCAAACGCGACAAATAATTATAACGATTTTTTATTGCTTTATTATAAAATCAATATCGTAATATAGTCTGTTAAACTGGTTTAAATTATTGTTCGCGATGATCTATTTCAGTTGTTTAATTATTTATAGATCAAACAGTTTAGACGCATTTTGTACACGTTCGAGTGCACGGTGCTATGCATTAAATTGCATAATGCACACATACGGCTGTGCCAAATATAAAAGTTGACACTTCATATGGCACCATGCTTCGTGACAGTACCATATGCATTGAACTTGTATGTACACAACAGCATCTACAACTCGTACGATGCATGCATGGTGCTTAAATGAATTCGTTACGGCTGATACATAGTTATGTATGGTATAACATACAGGGACATTTATGACGCGTACAACACGCACGGATACATATTTTAACACGTGATGCAATATTTATAGCGAATTATCATTTTATACACTTTGACTTTTATATTTAAAAACTAGTTACCGTTTTCGTAGAACTTTTAAGACGATTCGATTATAAATGCAAAGCTTGATTTTTATCTTATAAACCATGTTTATTATCTTATGTATATATTTGAATGTGTGATTAGGTTCTCGTTATTTCGTTGTGCCACATTTCGAATTTTATTATATTGAAACAAGCCTTCAAAGAGATACAATGCAAAATTTTAATATGATAAAAATAGAAAGAAACTTGTTCAATCTTTGTTTGAACTTTACCCTAATTAATTTCAAGGCGAGCATTTATTTTCACAACGTGGATTGAGTAAGCATTTCGGTCTCGTATAATTTTTTTTTTTTTTTTTTTACTGAATAACGCAATCCAGTACAGACGACATTAAGTTCAATCCGAAAATCTCTGAAGTAAGATTTATCGCGAATTGCCCCGTGCATGCGAAACGTATGCGCGTTGCTATCGATCTTCGTCGCGCAAAAAAGAACCGAAACCGAAGTCGCGTTCTTCTACAAAGCTGTATTTTGCAACTATCCAGCATTACTGAATGAGTATTTAAAAACTGCCTTTCTCCCAGCGCGATCAACCCGCCTGCGTCTCTGAGACACCTTTTCAAGCAATGGCGAACCCTTCGAAGCTCTACTGAATGGAAGATTTGTTGATATCAAATTAATAATCAGGAGTCTCGTTGCGATTCAATATTTCATGAATTTAACACAAATTAATCAAAAGACTTATGCATCTTTTATTCATACATATTTAAATACGTCCACGAAAACAAAGAATTCTTTCATAACACGCGAATGAGAATTTGTTTAAAATAATAACTGCGTTGACAAATGTTTGTAGCAAAGCAATTTCTGTTCATTCGTTGTACGTTTTTTAATTTACTTCAGAAAATTCGGAACAATATTTTAGTTCGCGCGCAGGACATTTTGGTAGAATTTTCAAACATCGAATTTTAACAAACGCAAAATTATGTATTTTAATGACTTATCATATCCTTTATAAACATCACCAGACTTGCATGTGAGCATTAACGCACCGTGTAAGCATAATGCATTAAAAAATTGTCTGAGTCTCAATTCGATGAGATGCAACATTTGAGATTTAACGTACGCCTTATTATTACAAAATATTTTAGCACTGTGCATTGCTTGGTTTCAATATATTTAAAACTTCACACTTCGATATTTCGACAAGTGTTTTATTAAATTCATTCTGACCGCGGTATTTGATATTTAATATCGTGCGTATGATTTTAATTTACATATTTGAAATGTTAAACTAATTCAAATATTATGCATTTAATCAAGTTCACCATGTCGGTACTTTAAGGTGATTAGTATGTAATAACACAGTTCACTCGTGCGCTGACGAATTAAAAGTAGTGTAAATTTGGAAGCAACTAACCGTCTCGAAATTGAGATGCTTGATTTTAAACATACCAAGATTTATGTTCAATGCGTATGGCACAGTTCATTTCACTTTTTGTATTAAGCAAACTAAAAGTCAGATTTAATAAAAAGAACTGAAGGGTGAAACATTAAGGATAACTTTATGAATGAGGGTGTGCTTAAACATTTTTCATCGTTCAGTTTTTTGTTCCAAGAGGATAGAGAATACCAATTTAAAAAAAGAAAAATGAGTAAATTATATTACTACACTAGCTATTCAGAACTGATTTATAAACAATATAAAACATTAGTCGGTAATAATGCAAATTTATCTATTATTTATTCTTGTGGATTTTTCAATGTTTAGTCGCTTTATTTTTGTTAATGCCGGTACATTTTACAACGTTGCCACATGTCCAAACGTTTTATACTGTTTAAATTCGCAGCTGGAGCACAGTTACTTTAAAAAGTGCATTGAAATTTTAATGCAATACAATTATTAATCTGTTGTCATATTCGTATTGTTTAATCAATTTCTATAAAATTATATGTATAAATTCTATCAATAATGGCTTTCATCAGTTGAAAATCATACTCGCAATTTTTTTATCCAAAGTTCCTGTGAATCTTTATTCTTTAAAAAGGCCACCAAACTAAGAAACGATTAATAATTGTAATTATTTCTATACGGATTAACTGTAAGAATTGATTTAAGATTGAAAAGAATTATAACACCACGTTTAATATTGACTTCAACCATACACGTGTCTTGCTTGATGTAAGTTTCAATGAAATTACAAACGCCAAATTCAAATCCGACTTCTTAAAATTGTATTTTATATGTTAAAACCAATCATTGCTGTAATTCATTTTGCGAAAATGCAACTCCCATCCACGTAACTTTAAAAATCTACCGAATAAGATGCACGAGCATTCAAAATGACAACAGAATAAATATCATCGAGCATCGTTTGTTCCATCGCCCAATTTCACGCGCCGTTGCATTCGTGTTTATTGATTTCTTATACGTTTTTCGATATTCGTTTGTGCTCGTAATTGGATATATTGCCCTTGAAGGGCCAACGCTGCTTTGTCTCGAACCATAGCTGTCTCTTCGTCCTTTTGCTATTTTTTTGCAGATTCGTGATACTCAAAAAGAAGATTATACAGAAACCAGGGAAACGTCGCAATAACGCGACTGGTTTAGTTTTTTTCTCTAGATCGAATCGCGGTTTCATTTTGTCTCCCCAGTCGACGCCGCGCTACTCACCTAGTAAAAGTAGTTTTATGACCTTTGCGGCTTGCATTCCATCCTCCTTTACAATCTTCTCCATCATCTTGCTTCTTCCCCGAGCTGCCCCCACCTCTCCAGACCTTGCCCCCCCCATCCTACTCCCCATTGCCTTCCTCAACGCCACCCCCC
>JABFOX010000867.1:0-14593 GCA_022817665.1 Axea sp. ZL-2020
GGCGGGGGGCCTCGTGGACAGTTCGACGCATAGGTGGCTCACTCACACTGACAATCGGTGGCAGGTTTCAGATCCACGGTCTTGGAAAAATCAGCTCCTGACCCAGTTGCATGCCCTCGGGCGTCCTGACAATGCGCTCCTTCGAATGTATTTTCCTCGCTGCACCTTTCTTCGACTTTTTCGACTTATTATATTTCACGACAACATCATAAACCGTTGATCTCGGGCACCTGAAAAATCAACGAATTTCTGTCGCTGAGCGCCCAGCGCGAACACTTTCAATAATCGTAGCTCTTTAGTTATATTCCGAACTTTCTTTCAACATCGCGCCTGTTTTCTCGGTTATGACTTCTTAGTACATGTGTACGGCTATTTGGGTGCCAAACCTGCAATTTTCAAGTGGTATAGAATAACAGGAAATCTAATTTTTCCGGATTTTCGCCGCACAGCTTGTACATTTGCTTAATTTCATATCATTCAATTTTTATAATTCTTTTCCTATGAATTAAAATGAAAATTAACAACATATTTTTCTGCGTAATAGTTACATATATAAACCATTTAATAATTTTTTCATAGAACTGAGAAAAAATGTGGATGTAATGACATATATTATGTCGGGCTGGCATATACTTTCCTTTTTTAAAGAATCTGAAAAGGACACTTTAGGTGTATATTCTTTATATTCAGAATCACGCCTTTCAGGAATTGAACGAGATATTGAAAAGAATATCTCGTTTTATAATAGACTATAAATATTCATTATAAAGGCGTCAGAGAAAAATTGCTTTTAATGAATTTTTGTGATTTATCATGAAATGTGATATTGTGTTCTGAAACAAGTATTATTTTTATATATAAGCTATGGTAACAGACAATACGTCATTTTTCTTCAGTTTTGCAGTTTTCATATTTTCATATTTTATTATTAAAACTGTATTTCACATTACGTGTCACATATTTATCATTATAATATATTTTTTACATTAAAACCTTTTATTATACCAACTGCACTTAATAAAATGTTCTTAAAAAAATTGTAATGTGTCATTAGAAATATGTTAAATCATTTGCTGAGTCAAATATGTTCTGAAGTTTGATTATAATCTTTTATCAAAAATCTCACTCAAATGGGGTTCTATTTCATTTAAAATATGAATAGGATTCATAATTTGATTAAGCGCTTTATTTCAATTTTTCGTTTCCTTATTTATTTATTTCTTTTGTTTGTGATATATCAATTACACAATCAATTTTACAATTGATTCCGTTTTGCTAGTTTTTAAATTTTTATGCACGCGTTTTTTTTTCTTAAAAGTATTCGTTGCAATATCGCAATAGTTCGTCAAGCGGAAGAGTGGGTCTCGAGAGGTTACCGCGACATGGCAACTGTGTGTTTCTAGCGAGGAAACTCTACGCCCCATCTGAATGTTCCCGTGAGACTTTGGAGAGGTATTTGTTTCCGAAACTGAGCACCATGTCATCTTTATCGCATCGAAACAAAGATCGATGACAATTTTGCCTTCAATCTGCTTCTCTAGACTTTGGCAACCATTTAGTCAATATAACGCCAATCGTGATAGAATCACCCAGCAACTTCGTTTAAGTTAATATTATGTTGATCGATCAAACACTAACATTCTCGGTATATGGACTACAATGTAAAGTTAGTGTCATATAGGAACAAAATAAATTACTATAAAAACAATCAAGAAGATACAATATAAAGCGATATTTTAAACTAATTAATAAATTTTTGCTGCGTGCCAATAAAATAAAATTTAATGTTAACTTTAAATTAATGTTATCCTTTGAAATTATTATAATGTAGAAATATAGCGGTTTGTTATAAAACGATAATTGTAAACTTAAATTGTAAAATTCTGCCATACGTGATAGGTAAAAAATATTCGAAGGCAACCGACTCAACAGAAGAAAAAGAGAGTTAAACTAAAAAGATAATTGGAAATAAAAACTTAAATTCCGTATTTTATATTTAAAGTATCATATGTGTTAAGTATATGATAGAATTTATTTTAGATTATTTGTATATATATATATACAAATAATAAAGTATTTTAAAAGAACTGATCAAGAAAAATTAATTGTTTTCCTAACGACAATACCATTTAAATAAAATTCACCTTCACATAGTGTACAATATAGCAAAATAATTAAATTAAAAATAGATTTTGTATTGTAATAATAGTTGTATTACATAGATTTTTTAATAAATAATGATTATTATCGTTTTATAGTATAGTAATTAATGGTCATAATTATTTAATACGAACCAAATATTCATATTTTGTACATGTAAAGTAACTTCAGTGATAATCGTAATAATAAAATTCTGAAGATTATATTAATTTTATAATTCATTTCATAGTTTTCCGTGTTAAAACTTTTTTCTTATACCCTTTTATACATTACAATATTTGAACTTGAGCAAATTTTCAATGTGATGAAAACCGTCAAAGAAACTTTTTCGCCTTTTCTACTAAATAATACTTAATATTATCAGAATTAATGTAATTATTCAATTTGTAAGTAATTACTAACTATATCCATCAAAATAATTAAAGTCAGAACTATAGACCTGATCAAAAAAAAAATAACAGCGTGTAATCTAGAAATTAACATTCAGAGTTTTTCATGTTTTAGCATTTTTAATACAATAAAGAATGCATGAGTAATCTTATAAGCCATAATCATAATCGGACCCTAATAATGATAATTAGTCTCCGATTAAATAATCAGATGTACTGATATATTTGATATAATGTTTTGTTTTTATTAGAAATTCCCACATGTGAGAAATGAGAGATTTCCTAATAAAATCGTAAAGTTATTTTTATATTTTTCCTTGGAATAAAATTAGTCTTTAATTTGAGTCCAATTTTAATTTCTGATTTGATAATATCTGATTTTCAATATCATAATCTCAATTTTTTATAGTCTATCTATAATTATATTACTTAATGCAATTAATTTTATTTTAAATAAAAATAATATCAACAGATTTGCAATAATATATTTATTATATCCCATTTGAATAATATTTTTATTATTTTCCTTTTGAAATTCCAATTTTGTTCTTGGCCCCACTCTTAAAAGACGATAAGGTGGGAATAGTTCTTACACAGATGGACGCTCTCCTCGAATATATTATGTTTTTTTAGAACATTTTTTTTTGTATAATACTTATTTCTCCAGATATTTTAAGTTATTGACTTAAAGTAGACACCCTATATATATGATACATCTTATAAAGCATTATCTAGCTCATTTTTTACAATCGTATCTATGCTAACAGATCCAGATAATATTAACTTTAATTCGTTTTGTCGAACAATTTATATTAATTGTTTTTTAAATGGCATTTTAAACAACTACATTCATTTTGTTTTACTGCGCACATTGATTAATTTATACGTAATGGATAATAATTAAATCAACTAACATATATCATACTACGTATAGAACCGACAAAGAAAACAGTATGCAAAATGCTTGCAAATCATACGTAACCTTAACCGAATGAACATGCTCCAAAATGACACTACACAGTATTCATTTTTATATCATCTCCGTTGTATGTGACTTTATTCTTATATTCACTGATTTGTTTAACATTGCATAAGGGATGAATACATCCGTTAATATCAATTTTAACTCCCGGTTCATTAACATCTGATATATAGAGTTCATTAATAACTGAGATATGAAACTCCGCCGAATTTTTAATATGT
Organism: Axea sp. ZL-2020; assembly: GCA_022817665.1. NCBI lineage: Eukaryota > Metazoa > Arthropoda > Insecta > Hymenoptera > Scelionidae > Axea > Axea sp. ZL-2020. The sequence goes on from JABFOX010000867.1 coordinate 3,753, forward strand.
ACTATACATATACGAGTACATATTTTTATCTTCTGTTAAAATTTATTATTATTATTACATGAACAATATAAATGGTTAATTTTATTAGCTAGTCCTCAATGAAATACGAAAATCGAGTTACTGCTAAATTCGTGTAAAATTATTTTGAACATAACCAAAGTACAACTATGCATGTACGATTACTGCCAAAGTTATTTTGAACTAATCTAAGTATAGTTGAAATGCAACTGAATATACTTGATTCTTGTTGAAGCTGTTTCAAATCATCTCAAATCTTCTCGAAAAATAACATATCCGATTATTGCTGAAAAAATTCTGCAAAGAAATAAACAATTTCATCTATATGAATGTAACGTTGTATTTTTTCTTAAGAATCGAACACAATCATGAATAAACTATACTGATTTTCTGTAACAAAATGTTTATACATTTGTCTACAAGAGATTTATATACATTATTTACTCTAATTTATAAATTGCTTACAATCATTACCTGTAACAAAAAGAAACGACATTAAAGTTTACTCTTCCTAGATTTTCTAGCCTTTTATTATTTACGATTTCAAAAAGTATTTTATTTTTCGGTCACTCTACGTACCACTCTTTGCTTTTCTACTCTCTGGAGTGATCATTAAATTTAAATTAAAAAAAATTAATTTTCCTTTACATGATTATAATATTTAAAATTTTTCAGCAACAAAATTGAAAATGGAAAATCAATATACTTTTAGAACACATAGTTTGTAAATTTTTTTTACATATTTTTATTGTTATTATTGTATATCTTTTAAACCAAATATCAAAATTAAAACAACATTGATTAAAATATTTATAATTTTATAATCATATTAATTTTCGTATATGTTTACATTCTAAATCGCACAAATAAATAGAAGTACTTATGTGGTAAAATTTGTGGCATTTATTTTCAACATATAGTTACATAAAGTAGAACTCTAAGGAAGTTATGAAAATTTAAATAACTACTAGTTCGTCTTGAATAATAATAAAATATATTTAAATTACAATTGTTATAGTTTAAAAGTATTACTACATATCATGTTTGAGAAAAATATATTAATATATTTAATACTACTGATTTTAATTTCAAACTGAAAATAGAACAACATGTAAATTACTGGGCATTAATTGAGACATGGATAATATAAATCATGGAACATAAAAGAAGGAAAATGTATTTCAAAGAGTATATTTATTCATTACAATTTCAATGAATATTCATTGTTTTATAAATTTAAAAAAGCGACAAATAATTTATTGAAAATAAATTTATGATAAACACTTTTAAAAAATCTCTGAATTTTTGACATGCATTTTAATTAATTATTTTAAGTTGGTTACATTTTTTCATGAGTCAACAACATAGTAGTGGTTAATTTAATTTTCCCGAATTCCGTATTTTCCCCATATATTCGATGAAGTTAATACAATATTCGTATTTCTTAATAGTTTATATCGTGATCATTCATAATTTCACTATCATAGAAATATATAATCTATTTCAAATAAAACGCTTCTTTAAATTGTTCTACGAACCTTATGTAATAAGTAGAATAGGAAATTCATATATTTGATTTTTTTCTTCATGTTCAATAATGAAAAGTCCACTAGTTAAATGTTTCTGCAGATATAAGGTTAGGGAAAGAGAAATAAATTATTTCTTTTAGTTGCATTTGAAAAAATAAACTATACTAAAACAAATACGCACTGTATTGTTTTATAAATGGTTACCATTTTAAAAGTATCTTCATGATTAGCTCTGATCATGAAGTTCTGATCTCTGTTGTCAAAAAACTTGACTAAATGATTTTTGAAATTACCTCTTGATGCCAATTTCTTATCGCCAAGTAATATTTGCAATGATAAAAAAAGACCGTAATCGCTTAGTGCTAGGTCCAGACGATAAGGTGGATGCAGCAAAATAAGCTCTCGGAGTACTTGGCGAGTCACTATAAACGTGTGTGGTTTGACGCTGTCCTGATGGTATACAACTTTTCTGTTGGGCAATTCTGTCCGCTTCTGGTCAATTACTAGATTCAAACGGTCCAACTGTTGACATCAGAGGTCCAAATTTAGTGTTTACCTATATGAAAGCCATTCATAATAGATGATTCCTTTCCAATATTATCAAATGCACAACAAAACTTTCCTTGCCGTTAATCCTAGTTTCAACACCATTTAAATCGCTTCACCGCGCTTTATTCACGATATTGTCATATGTGATCCATTTCTCATTCCGTCACCATCCGTTTAAGAAATGGGTTGATTTCATTACGTTTGGACAAGATTTTGCAGATGTAAATTCGATTCATCATGTTTTTTGCATTAATTCGTGTAGTACTTAAACATTTATTTTTGATCCAGTTTTATGCAGATAATTTAAAACTGTTTTATGCTCGATCTTTAACTCTTACACGATGCTACAACTGTTAACATACAGGTCTACTTTGATTAATTTTCATGATTTTATCGATATTTTCAAAAACGGGCTTATCTGTGCAAAGTGCATTTGTAACACCGTTTCGAAAATACCGCAACAGAATCGATGAAATCGACGAAAATTGGCTATGCCAGTATTGAGACCATAAACATAATTCACGTTTTCAGCCATCTGACTTACATTTTCACCTTTATTGAAGCAAAATGATAAAATATACCGAATTTCTTCCTCATTAACCTCCATATTTTACACCCTATAACTCACAACTGAATCGACCAAAACAAACTATAACAAATTTTTGTATTACGGATTTTTCCGAGTACCAGTCTGAATTTGTTTAATCTATATTTTACGAGATATGTGTCATTATAACCATCTAACGAAGAAATAATGGATTACTTTTTCCCTAACTTAATTTTTAGCACAGTATTTTTAAAGAATAGGTCTTCCGTGTAACGTTAAACATAGAATTATTGTTAATACATAAATAATAATGAAATATCAAAATAATTCTAACATATTTCATAACTTTTTTTAATAAGCTTATTTATTTTTTATCTCATAAAAGTTACGAATGAACAATATTAATAATAAGTAAAAGTTGAACATTTTATTAAATATATCGTGTTCTTTTTTTGTAATAAATTCTTGTATATTAAGACAATATGGAACTTTTGAATTTGTATGTTTATCATGGTTGTATATTTCAATTTTATCTTCGTTACTTAACTTTTCTGAGTTTCTTTGAATATGATCTAACAGCATTTCGTGATATCGATATCTCATTGTGCATTTACGTAATAATTTTAAATCATTTTCGGTGTCTGATTCGTTATCAGATTCATCAATTATACAATTCCAGAGTGGCTTCCTACCTGGTGTTCGTCATCGCTTTCCTATGCGCGGAGTGAAGGGCATTTTTTCTTTGATAAATGCAATTTACTTGGAGTTTAGGTCGGATAGGGGCGACAACATACAGCGTTTACGCAGTATATCCGTACTTAACTGAAGGGACCTCGCGGTAGGAGCGTTAAGAGACTGCTTGCCTGAAACTGAAAATATTCGGTGCGCCTTTATCTCAGTGAGGTTTCGCGACAATGCATTTACTATGAGAATGAGTTTTCTCGATTGATATGTGATTTCATATTCGTAATCATCTAATTTAATTTTTCATTGAGCAAGACGAGTCTTTTAAATGTGCAACCTCTTACATCAATAGATAGTCGCTCGTTATAATAAATGTTCGGTCATAAAGATAGAAGCGGGAATATTGAGTCACATAAATAACCTCTAAGAATTTCTTGTCGTTAAAACAAATATTCCATTGAATCATGAATATTGTAACATTGGGAATTGTGTAATCATTCATGTAACGTAAGTGCATCATTTTCGCATAATCTTTGACAAAGTATTCATAGTAACCGATTAGACTGAAAAATTATTTAACCTTTTTTGCAGTTGAAAGTAGGAAAATGTACCGTTTCTATTTCTTTACAGGCAGGCAATATCCTTTTATTTGAAAAATAATAAAACAAAGGTAATATATTGTTACAGAAATACATATTTTTCCTATTATAGGTTTAAATTAGCATTATAAGTATAAAAACTTTTTAGCGTACTCTTCTAATGATCAAGTATGTATTATTATGATAATAATACAATTAGATATAGATAATAGATAATATATTAGATAGATAGATAATGTATTACTGTGATAATAATAATACATTATCTATGTATAGATAATTCATTGCCTGCATGAAGTAACATTTTAGTTACCTAGAGATCGGTTTAAATTTAGTTTATTTTACTTTTTAATATAGCAGAAATATTTTTAAGATGAAAAAACACTGGATTCTATTAGAAGTTTTAAATATGCATATTACGACAACAGGAGTCTGATTGAATCCAGAAGTGACACCTAAAATAGTGAAATATCGAGTTTTTTCTAACTGGTCAATAATATTGTTGATATTTAACTGTCAATACGCATTATCAATTGTCTTTTCATTAAGCGCATGAACATCTTTGTGTTTCGGGTTGACCCAGCAAGTGCGCACGTTAGCTTTATTTAGCGATGCTCGTTTGGCCTTGACTGCCATTGACAAGCGCGATATTATGAATGTAGAATTTAATATTCCCTTTCCTCCTTATTTTGTACATGTATACTCGATTTCGCTGACACTGCCGCATCTTTCATACACAGATTAGATTATTGTGTAATTCTCGGCATGAATCCAACGGGAATTTCAGATAGTTGGATACGCGGATATTAATTAATTTTTTCGACTGCAATAATATTGCTGCGCATTGATAAAATCATATAAATCATCTATAATATCGAGGTTGACTTTCGATAAACGACATTGTTCTTTTTAATAATATTGCATTCGGTACTCGTAAGCACTAGAAATTTTCTTTTACGAACCGTTAATTCACGGCACAGAACGACAAAAAAATTTGTATTTTTTTTTTTCATTTACGGTTAGTTGCGGCTATTGCGCGATATCCTTGTAACTAAGAGACAAGCTCAGTTAATTATTTCTTGCATGTACGATCGTTATTATTCATGTCTGGTAAGAACAACAGAATTCGCACTTTTCGACCAAAAATGAACTCATAAGGTGTATAGTCAGTACCTTTGTGGCGCGTGGTGTTATAACACCAAGTATATTATTTCTATCGACAAGAAACATTTTAAATAATTTTCAAGATCATAGTATGTTTACTTTAACAAAGCATTGTTTTGAAGGTAAAATGCCGAACGTACAAACTGTTTTATTTTGAATATATGCACGAGTTCTTTATTCAAATTGCTGATAAAAAATTTTCTTTGATTAATAAATATGTCTCTTGGTATATTGATGATGCAAAATTATCTACGAGTGCTCATGCTTCTTCTTTGGCAAAAATTGTTTCTAATAATACCACGAATAAAAAATTTGTTAATGCGTCCTGATTTGTTAATAAATATTCGAATTTGTTATCTTCAAAGTTATCGTATTCATAAGGAGTTCGCATAGGATTGAATATGTCCAAGCTGACCATTTCCAGACTTTTCGAACAGTCGGTAATTAGTACTTTCACGCATATGTGCACTCACTGGATTTTAAAATTTTAACATTTAAAATATCTCTTTATAATATGTTCTCTATCACTGCGATTATTTTTCCAACAGCAAGCATTTGCAATTTTTAAATACGTTTTCCATACACCTTTATGTATGCATCGACCTGCAATATTCGCAAGTAATACCGACGCGCTTGCTTATTGATAGCACAACATTATGCAATAGCATAAATGGGCAGGGCGTATTTTGCAAAATCAGGTCAATCATATACACAATGTGGTTCCATGTCCTTTTGTTGCTAGTTTTAAGATGATGTGGTATCAGAACACGTTTAAATTTAGATTTAGTTAATAATTCTTACTAGAAAGCTCATATTTTCCTTTAGAATAAGAGCGAAACAAAGTGTGGTTCCTTGATTGGAAACAACCACGATATTGAAGTTTTAAAATGTATTAATTATTTTTATTTAAGTGTACAAATTATTATTAATGTGTAATAAAAGAGAATTAATGTATCGTTTCTCGACTAATAATTTTATTATATTAGTATTTGGATCACAACCCGTGTTCAATATAAATGTAACGTGTCTAGAGTTAGTTAATATCCTTTGTTTTATTCGCATGACATTGCTACTTAGCGTCAGTGTTTTCACAAGAAAGGCATTGTTTGATAGAGTGGTTTTAGTGGATGAGGAATTGTCATCGTTTGAAGTATTGAAACTTCGGGGTGGAAAAGATCGTCTAGGATTTCTTGACGAAGTTTGCGATCGTCCGAGTTATGGGAAGAGTCTTCGCGAGGAGCGACAGGTGGGTTCGTGGAGGTTTGAAGAGTTTCGCACGGTATCGCAGACAAGCATTTGTTGGCACTCGCATTTTTGTCCCAGAGCAGAAATACGTTATCATTGTTTTCATGAGATAATTGAGTAGACACGCTTGAGGGATGTAAGTAACGACAGAATTCTTTTATGCGCAATAAAAAGTATATAATGCGTAATGTTTGAATGAATATCTTCCATTCATTCTTCGATAATATGAGTAGTCAAAGGCCATTGAGGAGTAAACAGTATGTTTTTCCAGTGGCACTGCTTTTAGATTTCTGAAACATGATTGTCGATTTTATCAGTATTCATCTCATTCATCAACTTTTCTTTTACAACAAGGTCAGAGTTTATCGCTGTTTCTGCGTTATTACGACTCTCCGACCCTGAGGTCGTTGAATTTCAATTCTTCTCGCGTAATCAAGAGTGAGTAAAATTTAACAATCCAACAAACGTATAAAGTTTTAATTATTTTCATCAAGAGTCCTGTCAGACTATTAGATCAGCTGTTGAAGAGTTTGTGTTTCTTGTTAATATAATTCACATTTCTTAATATCGTTTTTAAAAAATTAATCGTTGCTCAGGTGAAAAACATTTTCAGCGATAAGTTCTATTCCGGATGCTACCGTTTGCCACGGTTTGCATCTATTTCATAACCTACAGCTAAACATTTATTATATTAAATTGTAATTTTTATATAGAACATAAATGCTTAAATATTTTGGTTTAACAATGTTATTAGCCACTTCACGATTTAAAATCTTATCAGGCTGTCGGAAAACACAAATTTTCAAAATGAATGGTATATTATATAAATAACAATTACATGCGTTTATGTTATATTTTATATTTCCATTCTCGAACTTTCTATAAAACTGTTATGATTAAACTGCCTGAATTGGCAGTTAAACTTGGATTTAATAATAAAAAATATTATTATATTTAATTGTATCGCCAATTATTTTCACATTTGTACTTTATAAAAGAATTATATAATAAAAAAGGAGTCTTTTACTTTGTTTCATTAACAAAAATAATGTAATTAAACGAATACATTTCAATGTATATAAACGAATTTCATTCCATACAATATAAATTGGAATATATATAAACTTAATGTATATAAAAATTTAGATAAATATATTTTTCATGTAAGTTTTCTACTTACATAGATTCTTTAATTAAAATATTAATTCTTAACTTAATACTTAGCATTTCAGATTTAAAAAATAAATAAAATGAATTCCTTAGTACCCTATATAGAATTGCATTTCAATAATTCATAAAAAATCAAATATATGACAGAATAATTAAATACACGACAAAAAATGATTTAAAAGTCTTTTAAATTTTATTTAAATGTTTAATTAAAATAGTAAAGAATTGTTTTTCTATGAGTAATGAATGTTGCATTTAGCATATTCATTTTATAGTATATGGCATTACCTCACGTGAACTGTAATTATTTTGTCTGATATTCTACAACAAGAATGATTACAGTCTTATGATAAAAGACAACTACATCAGCAGCCGAGCTTGGTAGACGACCGTGTCGTTTCAAAATACAAGTCGGTCGCTAATGTATCGTAATATATATTCGTAATGTATTGTAATTAACTTATACTACTATAATAATTTTTAATAATTAGAGAAAAATAACTTCATTTATAATTTAAATTATATGTGTTGTATTTTATATATTACTTAAGTGGAAAAATATAGAATAACTATTGTATAAAAATATATAAAATATTTAGTGTTTTATGATAACATTTGTTATATTATACAATATGAAATGTAAACTGTATTTTTAATTTTTTTATTTGTTCATAACGAAATATATGTCATATTTTGCTGATATACTGTGACTTATAATATATTATGACTTTATACTAGTAGGCTACATTTAGTTCGGTCTTAACTGTACTTCATCTAATTTAAATAAAAACTATCTTCAAACTAACTATTATTTACTCTGAGATACAAATAGAAATTCTGTCGCAAATTTAATAATATAGGAATGATTTTTTAAGCAACAATTTTAAAAAAATTTGTTAATAGCTTTAAATTATAATCATCCTACGTATAATAAATCGTAATTTCATTCTAATTTCAACCGTATTTAATTTACTTTTACCCTAAACATATTAAATTATTAAGAAAAATAATGCTCTTATAAAATATTATATTTGTAAACCATTTAATAATTTCATCAAAGATTATTTTGAAAAATAAATTAAAATTAAATTATTTTAATTTGATGTTTTAAAATATTATGATTTTAATTTTGTTCAAATTTAAATTAAATTAAGTTAAATATTTATAATTACAGTTTACTTGATATGGTTACTATTTAAACAGTATTTAAGAGCTTTAAATATTTGAGAGGTAAATATATATGAATTTTTTTTTAGTCATATTTATTATTGTTAGTACAAAATTTTTTTTAACTAAAACTATAATTATTTTTTTATTTATTTTTATGAGATTACTTAATATACTCCTTTTAGCAATTTAATACATTTTACATAAACAAAATTTTTGTTAAGTAGTAGCTTTCCTTGATCCAAGTACAAAGTTAAGGAGAACAAAATGAAACTGATGAAAAAACTGAATCAGCATGTAACAAGATATTATTTTGAGTGAAAATAAATGAATGTCTATAGTTACATATGAAAAATAATATAATCTTTCATAATGTCTTATTAACACATAATTTTGCATCAATGCAGGTATGCATTGCTAGAACAAAAATAGCAAATGATAATACCCAATTTTATTTAAATATATAAATTTAATGTACTAAACTGTATATTTAAATCAAAGTAATGGAATATCTCTCATAACTAATAAAATTAGAATTTAAATTCGGAAGATAAGAGATAATTTTTATGTGAGATGATATACATACAACTGTAAAATAATTAAAATGCTTATTAAAATACTTAAATAATTATTTAAATTTTTCTCAGTACTAGCAAGCAATTCTGGAAGAATTTTGATAAATACTACCGAAATAATGTTGACGAGTAATATTGTGATAACTTTGATAATTTGTGCTAGAATAATATTGCTAAACAACATTGACCTAGTTACATTGCAGTAATTAACCAATACCGAGTTGATATTTATTGCTAACATCGAAAAACTTTTCCAACATTAGACCAACATAGATTCAGTTAGTCATTTCTTCATGCGTAGTGATGACTGGTATATAAATAATTACAGTATATATCAACATAATAGTTTATAATTTTACATAGCTCCAGCATAGCAAATATGTTAGATCAACATGAAAATATAAATCGAGATATCTTTTCGCATGATGATGGATATATATATTCAACTATGATCCATATAGTGGATGCGTTGTACGCCATTTTAGAGTTTTATGTCCATAATTGAATGTTATTATGTGTAAATTTATAAAACAAAAATATTTTTTAAATAACCATCTACAGTTCCGTAAATGATTACGATTACTGTAATATTATTATTAAATTGAATAACTTTTGAAGATAAAAATCGATAAGATTTTTAGTGATAAGTTAAGTATCTTATTAACTGTCACTTATGGAAATGCATTATAATTGATTTGAATAATACATTAATGGAATTATTATTTCTATTGATTTATTTTTTAAGCATACAGTATTTTATTTAATAATTAAATAGAAGGTTATGTTTTTCGGTAAAAGTTTGGCAAAGAACATTTAACGATCGGTAAAAGCTTGGTATTCAGGAAACGGTTTATAACGAATATGAAATGAGATTGGCTTCAAAGCTTGGTATAAATTTGGCGAAGAACATCTTAAGTTTGCCAAAAGTTTTGCGCTCAAAATAGGTTTAAAAAATTTCTACAGTACCGTAAAGAAAAATTTTTCTACTTTTATTACGTACTGTTTTTTCACTAATAAACGATGAAGAATTTATGTTATATGTTTTATACTGCAAGTTTTATTATCATTATTATAATACTCCTTTCGTTTTCTTAACTTGTACAGTTATATGAATAACATTTTGTTCGACCAATCAACTAAATATAAATTTTATTTAGATTTATATACGAAATTCATATAACATACAGTGCATAACAACAGTAACATAAATATAATTCACGCTAATTTCCATATAGATAAAACAATATACATTAATACCTCAGATAATTTTTATTGCAGAATCATTATGATATAATTTTTGGTAATTATATACTTGAGTTCCCCCCCCCCAATCCCCCCAATTCATAATCAATAGTTTTTAAACAAAACTAACAAAACTAACAAAAGTAACAAAACCAATAAAACTAACAAAACTAACAAAACTTAGTTAACACGAGATATTTTTGTTAGTTTTGTTGGTTTTGTTGGTTTTGTTGGTTTTGTTAGTTTTGTTAGTTTTGTTAGTTATATTCATAATCACAATTAAAAAATTAAAAAATGCACCGCAATCATACACTTCTGTAGCATATTATACAGCACGGAAAAGCAGCCGGAT
>JABFOX010000868.1:0-14593 GCA_022817665.1 Axea sp. ZL-2020
TCATCATCAACAGCAGCCGCCTCAGTCATGCAGAAACACTCCGACGCACACTCGTCATATGCACTGCCACTCGCATTCTCACAGTCACAGTCACGCGCACAAACATCCGCAAGCTCCACGACAGAAGAGAGGATCTTTAGGCATCGCCTTGGGTCAAGGTTTGCACATTCTACATATTGTTCTGTTCAAATTATATTCTTGACAGTATTGCCAAATAAAGTAAGATATATATAATTTAGAGAATATTCATTGATAACAATTAAAGATCCTATTGTGAGAATAATCAAATCTGAGGACAAACTAGATCTAACAACTTTAGAGTTTAGAAGCAATTTTATAAAAATTCAAATGTCTCAAATAAGTAACAAAATGATCTTTATCTCAAAATTTGGTTTCTTAGCAAGAGAATAAAATTCCAATGTTACAATGTTGCATTTGTAAAATATACACATACAACTGTTTAACTATGTTCATAATGATATATATATACAATAATTTAACTAAATTGATGTTTATTGTTGAAAAAACGATATAATTATTCCACAATTTTAATTGCATACTTGTTATTTATAATTAATCCAATCATTTCAATGTTAATATAAACTTAATTTAAATATGCATATTATATCATATGTTAGTAGCTCATGAATTTTAATGCTGAACATGAAAATGAATCCTATTCTCTTTATTATAATTAATTGCATTAAATGCTATTATTTCAATTTAAGTCATATATTGTTTTTAATTTTATGTTGCTTTAATTATTAAATCCAATAATGAAACACAGTGTATAAATAAGTAAATAAGAATTAGTAATCAAAATAAAACTGGCACGGCATTGAATATTACATTTGTTACGTAAGCCTTAACTATAGACTTAATAAAATAAACCGAAGATATGAAAAATTATATAATTTCGTTCTATATCCATCTATTAAAATCAATAAATGTAAAAAAAAATTCCATTTATCATTGATCTTATTCAATTTAAAATTTTAATTTATCAAGAAGTTTACTATTACTTCTGTTACGTTGTAGAAATGCATATTGCAAAAGAAGAAAAATTAATTTTTAACGCAAATTTTCGACAAATTGAGCAGTTTATTATATAAATACAACGTATTTGGATTGATACGTTATATGTGTAATAGATCATGATTTTGGATTAATGAATGCACTAATTTGTTTATTAAATTAATTTCGTATACACATTAAAATTATTACTCATTTTAATTTCAAATATAATATTAAGTCAGAAAGTTGCATTTAAAACAATGTAAAACTTTGCTCCTTCTGATTTATTCCTTTAATATGCCAATTAAAACTATGTATGTTTAGTTGATTGCTTTTATTTTTTATTTTCATTAAAAATAGTATTTATAATTAAAAAGTATTTATAAAACAATGACTGTATTTAATAATTAGCTTCTTGTAATTTTAATTAAGTTTTGTAACATTTACAAATGTTATTTATTAATAAAAATATAAGTTATTTGAAAGATTATTAATACACTGTCAATAAAAATATATTAACAAATATTTAATTTTATTAATAACATTCCAAAAAATATAAAGATCAACCATTGTTATATGTTATATATCAATTGCACTATTTATATTTGCTAAAAATGTAACAAACATAAGGTACATAATATAATTAATACTTAAAACTTTAGCCGATAGATTTAGTTGAAACATACTTATAACTAGGTATTTGTTTTTATCTATAAAATAATATTTTTAATTAAATAATGACTTGTACCAAAAATTTTTAAAGTAATTATATTATATATATATATTATATGCTGTTGAATTTAAAACAATTGTTTATAATATTATCATTACTATAATTTTAAGGCATCACTTAGAATATTATATCATAAGAATCATAGATATTAAATTAATTTAAGTTTAAAATTGCATAATATTATAATAGAATATACAAATAATTTCAGTACATCGTGATATACGAGCAGTAATCTATTTTTCTCATAAATTATTAAAAAATTGATAAATTATATTTGATGATTAATATAAACAAGAGGTTTAATTTGAAAATAATCTATATTAAAGAGTGGATTAAAGTGTTTATAAATAAAGTTAATTCCTGCATGATCTCTTAGTAAATCAGTTGCATTCAAGTGTACTTTTGCATAATATTTTTTGACTTGTAAACTTGTATGGAAAAATTTATCGACTCAGTGTGTGGGTAGCAGTTACAACGAAATCAGTCAAAGCACATAGTTTTTGTCACAATAGTCACATTATATGTCATAGAGTTATCATATGGTACGACTATGCTCTATGGACACAACCCACAGATCAGTGATAGAATAGATGGCAAGAGATCTGTCATAGATTGGGCTAATGTATTCCAACAATTAGGCATTTATTTTTATTGACATAATAATACCTTTAATTAAATAATTATTTGCACATTTAAAAATATGGATTGTAAATACAGTTATATTTTGGGCATTTAAATTTAAAAATTAGTATAATATTTCAATTACAAACGTATGAAATTTGCTCTTCTTATTCTGATTATAATTTACAAACATATATAACATCATTTTCATATCGTTATTTTTTTCATTTTTATTGCCTTATTATTATAATTAAAAATATTATATATTTAATTGTATACAAATAATTCCACGTGTTATTATAATTAAACAATGATTACTATAATTAAAATTCGCTGCAATTTAAGTTTCAATAATTATCAGGTACAATTTAAATCAATACTTAATTAGTTTTGCAGGGCTGGTAACCAACTGATTATAATATCGACAGGAAAATCTAGACCTGGAAAGCAAATTAATAAACGATATAATAACAATCATTTTTGTATGCTGAAGTCGTAAAATGAATAAGCTTGGTTGCTTCCCAATGTATAGTAGAGTTACAACAACCAGCTCGGCAACAATAAATCAGTCAAACTTCGTCTAACTAATCTTAGTATCTCAAACTCTACAATTTCAGGAGGTGACCACTCTGAAAACATATTATGGAGGTTCGACTGCGACCTGGCTGGTGAGCCTGACGTGGTAATATCACCTCCGCCGCCGCCACCACCGCCGCCACCGCCCCCGTCAGCGTCGGTGTCGAGAACCACGACTCTTTGACCCATACTGGAGGAGGTGCCGACTAGCGTGCCTGTTCAGAAGGAACAGCCGACGCAGCCCTCCGTCGTCGTCATTAATGTCGATCAGAATAAGGAAACCTGCTTATAGCCCACGTAACGAATCAGGTTTCGAGGACCCATAAAGTCCATCGTGTAAATCTTGTACAGAAAAGTAAAATTATGAAGAATGAAAGAACTTCCACGATAAAAAACTGCAATTTGCGTACAAATGACTGACATCCGGTTTACAAACATATCTGGTATTTGTAAACGAACTTTAACGAGGTCAACATGGACGAATTTTAATACCTGGTTGTGTACCGGAAAACGTTAAGATTGCTACTCGAAGGAATGCTCATCACGATAGAAAAAACCGAATTCCATTAAGATATTAAGTTTAGCACCATCGATGTAAACATAGTCCTCATTCAAAGAACGGTGAGTACTTGACCAAAAGATGCTTTCGAATATACGGACAATTCAATGATTGAATAATAGCGTTGTTGCTGCGGCGGTGTCGTCTGATTGGACGCTTTCGTACGAATGCAAAACACTAAATGAAGCGAGTCAATTCCATTGACAGTTACGGAACATAAGTTATGCTATAACTTGGGCATATTTTATCAATGACAGACGTATGAGAGGACATATTTTCAGAGATTTCGATATGTTAACGATTCTTAGATAGAAATTTATCAGATTTTACTACTGGTGTTAGTTTTAATTTGTTCTCAAATAGCTTCTGCAGTAAGATAAAAAAATATTCTTCATTAATTTAAGGGAATTTAAATTCCCTTTGTGTATTTTAAATTTTTTTCTAAGAAACTTAAAAATATTTTACTATTATTAATATTGCTGTTTATTCTGTATAATTTAAATTTTTCAAATTGAAATATTTGTTAAATAAAATGTACATTTTGTTGCAACGGTACGATTACTCGTTCCATATTTATAATAATAATAAGACTCGTGTATTAAATTACATTAAACAGAACAGTTTTAGAAATCAAAGTACTACACTTTTTATTTAGGCTTCATTTTATAAAATAATTATTAAAAACAAATAAAATTCAATAAATAAAATGAGGTGATTTATATGGTATTACTTTATAATGAAAACATCGATTGGAATTTACTATAAATGTATATTTGCAAACTTAAAATTAGAAGTAACGAAAAACCGTGTCGAAAAAGAAATAAGATTTCATTGAAATTAAACGCATTCTAAGTACTAATGGATCTCTAAGTATTATTTAAACAAATAAAAATTTCGATATTTTATTTTATTATAATTTATTTCTTCTGATCAGTCTATAAATATGCTTAAAATATATATAATTTTTTATTTTCCATTGAAATTTAAAGTAACTTAATTTTTAGCACAACAACTTATTTTATTAAATTAAATTTAATAACTATTATTGTGTCAATAAGATGGAATATGAATTTTAGAACAATACTACATTCAGATTTTAGTTATAAATGTGTACTTTTACATTTAGTTTATTGCATTTATGTTCATATAAAAAGTTTTAAAATACAGGTAAATGCAAATGTTATATTTTATACATCTGCGGTAATAAGAATACTGCAAATTTTAAGATTTTATTCATTTTATTTAATTCAGATTATATGTTATTAAGTGCTTCATGATATTAATAGTTTTGGTAAGAAATCGTGAAAATAATTTATTTTTAACAATTTAATTATTTTAATACTCGTAATGTTTAAAACTTGTATACATTCTTGCATTATTACTATACTTTCTTTTACTATATTTGACGTTAAGGAACGTAAAATAATATTTATTAATAGCATTTTATAGAAAGATTACTAAATAAAAATCTTTGAAATTGAAATGATTAAATTATATCAACCAATTAAAACAATTTAATTTTGAAATTTTGTTATTTGTAATTTATTAATGTAATCAAAATTATTTAATATTAAATAAGATATGCATTATATACAAATATATGTTACTGTTATAAATACGTAAATACTGACATTTATTTATAATTCTGTTTATTTTGAAAACATAATGCTTTTAATTATTCTTTTCATTGTAAAAAATGTATTAGTTACTATTATTAAATTCAGTAAATATTAATATTTTATATTTTATAACATAGTTTGACATGTAATTTTACGTGAAAACTTATAATGCTGTTTCCAATACACTATAAAAAATGGATAATTACAATATGTGATTTTGAAACATTTGAATGGTACAACATGAAAAGTTTTAAAATGTATTGTAATTATTTTTTATCTGAAACTCTTATTTTTGTAATTTAAACACATTTTTAGTGAAATAAACTACATTTTATTAAAAAGATTGTTTAACATACTACAATGTAATTCGTAATTGTAATTACGTAATGTGTGTGTAGAAAGTTTATAAAATTTAAAAACTTTGTCGAAAATATAATTAATTTTTTATTAATTAACAGTTTAGATTTCACAATTCTACAAAAATTCAGAATAAATAATTTATTTTAAACAAATCATTTTATTAATAATAAAACAAATAAAACTTAATATTTTATGTGTGGTTATTCTTGAATTGTAACCATTAGAGATTTTTAATTTTTTATGTCATGTCATTTCATACATTATATTAGTTAAGAAATTATAATATTAATTTATTTGTAGTGATGATTTGAGAAAATGTAATCAGTACTTAATTTCATATTAATGAAATAAAGTCAATAAAACTGTTCTGCTTTATATAACAGCACAGAATATTGGTTTATTGTGATAAAATAATCTGATTATTGTGTTTTTAAAAAAGGTTATTTTCTATCTACTTTTTATAATTTTAAAACCAATTCATAAGCATGCTATACGATAATATATTATTTTAACTATTTAGTGCTATAAATTTTGGATCATATGATTACATTGACTGCGTGTTTAATATCAATATAACATCAATACTAAAATCATGGTATTTTAAATAACACTAAGTATTCCTCATCGTACCTCTTCTGTTAGGAATTTACGCAAACGTCGATTGCAATTTAATTCTCTGTTCCATCCGTTTGATTTGCATGACAATTTCACTCAAATAAATTAAATTGACGTAATTACTCACTTGCTATTGTTCCGTATTTACCCGTTAACAACAGTTAATCAAGAGGGAATTATTGAAAATAATGTTTTGACGAAAGTTTCCCATCGGCGAGTCGCGATGCTTATTTGCATAGAATTTTTACGATCAATTTTTTATAGTTAAATTTTACGAATAAAATTTAACTACAGAAATCAAAAATGCTGTTAAACTGATTTTTATCATAAGAATATCGTTGCACGTATTTGTTCTCGCTATGAAAAATGTATGCCAAATTATCAACACGTTACTTTTCACACTGTACAGTACTTTAGACTGAACATAGGTACTAACCAATGTACATTATGTAAAAATATGTCTTAGTGTGTTTTGGAAATTTGCCTGTTATATTTAAAAATACGTCGAATGAAAGGGAAAATATCCCTTCTGTATGACTGGATTAGTTTAAGACTAGATAGGAAGTTCTATAAATACAACAACCTGCACCGCAGCGTTTGGATACTTCATCGATAATTTTGATAAATAGATATTGAATTTCATAATTATATATTTCTATTAATCATTTTCTTCGTACAGGTGATACTAAAAAATGTTGCATTTCATTATTATACATTTAATAATATTTATCTTTTTTTAAATTTATATAATATAAATTTAATAATAATTATGAACAATATTTTTCATTGGGCAGTTTGATCGGACGAGTCAGGTGATACTTTTAATTTTTTTTAAATACAAAATTATTATGAAAATAAAATCTATTCTTTTTTTTTCACGATTTATTTACGTAATTTAATGAAACTGATCATTTTTTATCACATTTGTTGAATCAATATTATATGTATATAGTTTTGGTATTTATTCAGAATTTAAGAAAATAAAAGAATGTCTACATTGTTAAATAACGGTAATCAACTGATACCTTTGATACGCAACCAAATAAACGACTAACATCTACTGAAGTATAAAATATAAATTTCGCAAAGAAATTTTCAAGAATATCGTATTTTAAATTTTACTTTTAATAACTATCTGAATTCTCAACATTCATTTACACAAACTTATGCAATAAGAAATCAAATTTATCTACACCAAATGTTACGATTTACGTTAACTATAAAAATATCAATGGATGAAACCAAATAATTCACTTATACGCGAACCATTTGATACATATACTATAAAATGTTTTATATTGCTATTTTATATCACAAATATCAATTTTATATAACTTTCCTACAATTATAATAATGCTTAGTGTTTGTATATACAATTTTGAAATTTATGATTCATCGCGTTAATGTGAAGTTTCTGATCAATTTTCATTCAACGATCTTCAAAATTCATCCACGATATTTTGCCTAAATAGTCACCAATTTATCTAAAACTTTCGTTTCACATAATAAATCAAATTCGATCAAACTGTACCTCGAGTAATCATGCCTAAATTCTACCAAAATCGATGGAACTAGCTCAAAATATTAGCAGGGTGTAAATTAAAATTATTTAATTATTAAGTCTAAATTTCAAAAGTGTTAATTGAAGTTGGATTTTATTGGCCGTGTATGTAAAGTTGTCTCTCTTTTTATTTGGAAATAAGCGAAAGGATAACAACTAAATAAAAATGTTTGTATATACACTTTTAAAAATATTGTTTGTTATTTGAAAATCCGTCTCTCTTGTTCGAAATTATACGGCCTAAAAAGTACCCTTCGGAACGAAAAACAAATCAAAATCTTGTACTGTCTCTGATAGATAAAGAATTATAATATAAATTATAACTTTAAAAGCAAATTGCATTTTTTATTCATTAATTTCCTTCATTTAAATAAATGCAATTTTTATAAATTAAATATTTATTATAAATAAATACATTTTGGACTCAGATAGAATGTAATTCTTGATTTGTCAGAGTTCCTTGATAGATACAAGTAACACTGTACAGATATCATTAGACAATGAAGGTAAACATGAACATATATTCGTATCAATGGGAATATAATGTTTATACGCAATTGACTTCGGTGTAGTAGAAAATATAAAGTCGATTCAGAAACCCCAGTCATATTTTGACACAACCGAAATGATGTTCATAATAACATTTGATAAATACGAATTCAATATCCGTATCGCATTTTTATTCTACAAATATAAATCAATAATTATTCATATATATCATATTACATTTGTCACGTAACAGAAATTTATCATTCTAAAGAAAAAACAAGAAAAAAGAAAGCCTGAATTACGTTGCATAGGTATGCATGGTCGTGACACGTGCTTGAGATTATTTCTTGTGACAAAGAGGAAATGAAAAATGTACAATCGAAAATGTTTTGCAATTCCTTTCGAATTACAGCTAATAAATTAGGCGTGTAAATAAACAGAATGATATCAAAATGTTTCTTTTTATCAAAGAAATATTCCTCTTGTTATGAATGAATTTACAAAGATTGAATGTTTTAATAAAATCAAATTACGGTTTACTGATCCGACAAAAACAAACATGTTTAATCAGAGATTTATATGAAACATCTAAAGCGTTTTTGTAAAACAAATATTAACAATTCACTTTTAGTGTACATTTTCTTTTTACATTTACGATTAAAACTGGTTACGAATTACATCAGGATCTATGCTAAATTACTATTAGAAACATCTGTAACGATTAATTGAACGAATCAAAAATAATTCAAGTAAATATTCTTGCCACCTCACGTTTTACATGATATGTACTTAGTGACATATCACATGAAATTTATTTCGTTACAATTTGTATCTTATGACTCTAGTCAGTGAGACTATACATATATAGTATAGTATTCAATCAGCGAGACTAGATGTAAGATTGAGTGCATTGTTTGTAAATGATAATTCTTATGTTATATTTTGTGTAACAATAATCTAATAAGATTTTCTGTGGATATAATCAAAATTCCCGTACAATGATTCAAATAATAAATATGAATTTCTTGAATTGTACAAAAATATATTATGTATTTTAACCAGTGATAATTCAATCATGTGTGAGTGTACGAGTGTGTTTTAGATTACGAATTTTAAAATTGTTCATAATTTCAACAGAATTACCATAAGAAAAAGTACAATTTTGTTTGATTGTAGTATTGATTTATATGATTGCTTTGTTACTGAAAAGCTTACTCGAAATTTTCATTAATTAATTGTTGATAAGGATTTATTTGTATGGACCGTCAGTTTTATACAAAATAAATAAATCAATGAATGTTGCACGAAAATGGAAAACGGTGGCTTTTGTTGTTGTTGTTGAATACTAAATTGTAATTCTCAGTGGAAAAATTGTGATAAAATAAATTAAAAATTCAATAAAAATAAAGAACACGAACAATTCAATAATGCGACAGTTGGTTAAATTAATCAGAATGGAGGGTTATTTTCTTTTACGTACAAATGTTCGAATTATGTTTTTGTATGGTTAAATAATGGCACCAATTACATAAGTTATGTGAGTGTTTATGTCAAGTGTCAAATATCGTTCGCCGAAGTTTCTGAAATCCCTTGATACTTTATTTAACCTTGAAATAAATCATTTCAATACAAATATCTAATTTCATTAAATTTCCTTCAAAAATTAATTAAGTAAAATTTAAAATAATTAAAAAGTATACAGTTAAATTAGTATTTGAGTAGCAATGTTAATCTACATGTTATCACCTTAAATATCAACTGGATATCTGCGCAGACCATATATGAGGTAAATATTAATCTAAAATAATTAATATTTTCAAAAATATATTATAATGTGCATGAAAATCTATCACAATCACAAATAAGCAAACGAATAAACATACTTTAAATTCAGAATTTAATTTAACTAAATAAAATATGTAATAATTTTATATTTTATTATATATATAATTTTGTTTTAGTAAAATTATATAAAAGTCGAAAATTTATAAAATATTATTGATTAATATTTAGTTTTAAAAAATTTACTGCAAAGTATGATTTTGAAGTTCAGAACTGTAATTTTGTGGTTGTTTAAAATTTCAAGCCCTTGTTGTTCAAAAAGTATGTTTTCTACATACAGTAGAATCTATATTGATACAGTACTCATATGTAATTAATTACACGTTCACGGCAGTAACACATTCATTCAATATCTGACCATCGTGTTTCGAATAAAGTTGTTACTTCCTTTTAAAAATTTCGCTCTTATATTCATTCTCTGATAACCTTTATTAGAGAATTCTATATGTTATGTAAGTATAAAGTGAAATTAACAAAAATACCGTAATAATATTTTTAACCGTAAAATATATATTGAATATATATTATAGTAAAATTGAATTATTGATAACAGATTCATGTTGATTTCTTATAAATATTTAAGTTAAAGTGTGATAAAAATTGAAAAATATGATTATCTTAAATATGACTAAGCACACAACACGTCTTTAAGATTGTAATATTGTGGTTCACAGAGGAGCTAGTGAATAATTCGACAGAATATTTTGTATAATTATTATTATTAACCGTTTATTTACCAAACCTAAATATTTTTTATTTCTTATTTATGCAATGATTCGGAAAGCACACTTGCAGATGAAAGCAGTGAATGTTTTGATGCACTATGAATGCAACGCTGTTGTTAGCAAAAATAATGCACAAAATTTGAATTAACTGTCACCATGTAGGCATCGAAAAAGCATTTCATAATTGATCTTTATGAACATGAGATCATCCCAATTTTTCATTAATGTTACTCTAAAATTTTCAGGCATAATGCTATTTTTAAATATCCGCGGTTCCTGGTAGCACTTTTTGGACAGCAATACGATATAAATTGAAATATCGCTTCTTTCTGAATACAATGTGGCCAACATAGATTGTATACTTTTACAACATAGGTCGTATACTTTTAATTCTTTTTGCGACATTACTACGTTTTACACAAGACACACTTTCATTGATATAATGAGTTGCATATTACTCGTAATAAAATAAATGACGGGTGTGTCATTAAACAATAAAAGCTTGTTCGTGTAGTGGACGGTTGTAAATTTGTACGTTGCTGTTATGACTTGATGCACGTGACTGGTGCTGTTATCGTTATCTTTGTCGTTGGCGCTCGGACCATTTGAGAAGTTTTGTGTATTATTTCACGAATTAAAATCATTGGTTTTATATATCTCTGCGGAATCCTTGATTTTATTTTTTCTTGTGTGTAGTTGATTTGTCATCATAGGAGTCAGGAAGAACATCTGATATTTTGAATGACGGTGAACCGGGGTCAAAATACACAATAGTTTGAATAGCGAATTCTTGTTTATTTAGTCGATAATAAACTAATGTTTTTTTTATTCGTTCTCATCGTATGTTTCAATTTCGTCCTCTGAATTTTTTATTTTAATATATTTTTCATCAAATGGTCTAATAATATTTTACGATACTTGTACCGTATGATTTATTTCGGAAACCGTTTTAATTCGTTTTCGGTGTCTGATTAGTTGACAGACTTTTCAGTCACATAAATCGTACGTAACTTTTTGCCAAACTATTTCGTCGAAGAGTACAGTTAACTCACGGTGCATGTTAGAGGGGAGCAGTAATTTTATGTGTTTAAGCAGCTCTTCAGTGTTGGACAAAAAGAAATCGAGGGCATAATAAGGCCGTTTTCCTATAACTTAAATAATTTTGTATTGAACTGATGTGGAATTTTGCAGAAGTACATGAAATAACCTTACTTATTCGTCCCTTAAAAATTTTGCTCCTAAAATACTGTTTTTCTGTATTAGAAAGTCAAGAACAACTTGAAATTTAACTAAATTTGTAATTGGTTTATTTGCAATTCTGTATATTAATTATTATAAATTTGTTCTTTTGTACAATTAAATCATGGCACAGAACGACAGTAACAGGTTTCCAGATGCTACAATTTATTTCGATTTTTAAAGGTCCCTAACAGACGATTTCTTAAGCTTCCGATTCACAGTGGATCATACCTATAAAAAGTTTAAAATGTTGTTACTGTTGTACAGTAGATGATTTATTCATTAGTTATAGTAAACCAGTTCTAGCATTCATTTGGGTGTGTGGTTAAAATTTTAATTGTTTGTATTATAAGCGTTGTTCGGTAGGTGATTAAAATTCGCGTTTGCTCAGCAAGATATATTGTTAAAGACACGTATGAAAGATAATAGTAACGATAAATCCGTTGGTTTTAATAATAAAATAATGAATATTTTATTTATAAATTAATTATGATTATTTAATATTTGCTATATTTTAATTTTCATGTAAAAATAATAATTCAGCTAAATCTATACTTTTAACACGATACTTTGCCTTAACAAAATACAAAGCAACACAAGACAAAAATGTCATTTTAATTGTTAAATTTTGTTTTACATTGCACAATATTTACAACTGCATAATTTATAATATTTTAAATTACATAAAAAATAATGGATTAATAAGAGACAAGGAATATTGCATATAAAACTTAATAATATTTATTAAATCAAATACTCGAATAGATTTAACTAATTGGGCTCGATTTAATAATTAATAAACCCTTTACATTTCCAGATAAAAAATGACTTATAACTGAATCTGATACGAAATTAATCGAGTATTCAAGCGGAGCACTTAAATCTTATCATCCAACTAATATGTGTAAGGATAAGATCCGATTATTATAGAATGAGAGTGATTTTTATTTTTGGTTTCTGGTTTAAGTATAGGAAACTCAGATTATTTCAAGAGGGTTCACTTCGTATCAAAAGCATTCCTGATCAAGTTTTGTTACCGAAGCTTTATTCAATTATAAATATATTTTTAATTGACTCATTTAATATAAAGACTTTGATATTTAAAAACGTTTTTATCATACTTAAAGTGTCATACCAGACCTCTTGTTCGATTTTTTTATACGTTTTAAAAAATATCCTCAGGGAAAAATAAAATTAACTCCCTGTAAGTGGAAAATTCGATCATATATTGAACGACTCGGATTCAGTTAACTTTTAGCAGAATGCAATGACAGTCAAAAATAACGTTTGACGAATGGCGGATTATTTTAACTATAACAATTATTAAGACAATGATATTCTAATCATAAGTTTAAATTTTTGTAAAGTATATGCAAATATTATTTGTTAAAGTAGGTGATTTAAATGATGTTTATAAAATAAATTGTTTTGGAATGACTTTCGTGTGTGCAACATTGGGTTGACGATTTATGTGCAAAATAAAGGGTCATCCGTTTTTCATTTGTTATTAAGGAATATGACACGTTGATAAAAGGAAAATATTCCTTCAAAGGACGTTGTGTAGGTCAGGTATGTTCGGAGTTACGTTACACGCAGTTCATTCATTTTCTCTTTTATTCTGGGTTATTTCTGTTTTGTTGCATTTGGTTTTATTTTTTATATTTAACTCATATTTATCATAAGAATAGTATTGAAAGTAGTTGGTATTACAATAATTAGGTATATTCCATTTTACCCCTTTTGTTTCAGAAATTAAGATAAATAATCTGTTATAATTTTTATATATTGTGTTATTATAAATTGTATATAAAGTGCTGTTTTCATCTGTTATTATTTCTAAACGTTGCAATGATTATATATTATATAATGCATTTATTTAATGATCACAATATTTATATAATATATTTGCTTTATATTTATAGTGTTTTTATTTTATAGTTTTATATAAACTTTTTATTTCATATATATAAAATCGTTATATAACTTCACACTTTTACTTAAAATGTTATTTTATATTTATAATTTTATGAGGAAATTTTTTATATTCATAATTTAAAGTTTTATTTTCTAAATTTGTTGTTACTGTACTTAGTTAGTCTTTGTATGAGATCATCATAATATTCGTTGCAAGTTTGCCTGTTTTTATCTTATTTTGAAGAATTGTTGGGTGGTCGAACTTTTTGACTAAATATTATTTTGGGGTGTGAAGCGTGTGTTTTTATGCTTCCATATATTATAGGTATACATAGATAAATGAATTTATTTGTTCCATGAATTCTGTTCATAAAATAAAATTTTAAATATTCTTTAAGAACTGAATAACTTTTTTATAAACTTCGAATAATATGTAGACTAGAGGTGACGTTTTACTTAAAAAAATTTTACGAATTATTTGTAAGAGTAAAATACGTAATGTATTTATATTCATTTAATTAATAAAAGCATTATTGTAGATCTTATATTTGAATGTATTTGTATTCTATGGGTGGAATATGCGATTTTATTAACAACTGATCTTTTATTACTTTTGTACTTGCTTGTAAAATAATATTTACAAATTTGCCTAGAAGAAATCTTCGAATCTTTTGCGGTATCGCTTCATATTAACGTATTATAATTTGAATCAATGAACACGAGTAA
>JABFOX010000869.1:0-14591 GCA_022817665.1 Axea sp. ZL-2020
TTATTAGGTATGCATATATAAATTGCAATAAGTCCAGTTCACATACCATAGACAGAACTTCTACAGTTGTTATAGAAAAAAGATTATTGCATTACTCGTCTATGCAGTAGGCGATCGTTAACGCTTTAAAATATAAACCGGTCGCGAACTCTTGCAGTCCTGATTTCTCTGTTATATATATTAAATGTAGTAAACGATATCACTGGATAACATTTTAAAACTACACCATAAATAAATTATTTAAATATTTAGATATTTCTATATAAAATCATGCTTAAATATAAAAATAATATTTCTTGATAAATTTCTAATTTTTATTTATTAAATTGTTTGAATATTATGTGCGTTCCATTTAAAATATTCACTATTTTCTAGAAAAGTTTTTTCAGAAAACATTTCATTTGGCCGCTTTTGATATCAAACATAAAAGGAAAATAAAGTTCTTATAACAAATTACTTTATAAGGAGATGTTGATTTTCCATATCAATCGGAAAATATTTTCTGTTATTTCAAATTGCTTACTAATGTATACTAAAACTTAATTATTAAAATCAAAGTAGAAGAAACATGTCAGTTTTCTGCTCTAAAAATAAAAATATTAATTTGTTTCGTAATATCTTTATTTACATTATTTGTAGATATTTATAAATATCAAAATAAAATGTGTAATTGAAAAAATGTAAACAATAATAAAATAATATAATACATAAAAAAAAACAAATAAATTAATAGAACAAATAGAAAGATTAGTTTCAGTAAATGTAAAAATTATAACATGAGAAAATAAATTTTTGAATGAAAATATTTACATAAAGAGAAAAATAAAGCAAAACACGCTGCAACAAAATATGTAATGGTACGACAAAAAATATACAATAAAAAATATTTCTGAAGAGGACCAAAAAAAGTCGAAACGTTAAAATAAACAATAGACAACAGTATAATGTTTAGTTGCAGTTAATGTTGCAAACTGAAAAAATAAATAAATTTCATTAATGTTATTCATTAATTATTGTTGTGAATAGTATTCGAAAATAATGCAAAACGTGTGTTTTTAAAATTAATGTGTGCAAAAGTAACATTTAAATATGAAACAGTTTTGTTATTAAATTAAAATTGTTTACTTATTATATACACAGAGTATAAACATTCAACATTGACTTTTGCTTGCCGAAATAAGATTAGTACTTAAACCATAAATAAATTTCATTTTCAATTTTTTAAATTTAAAGATTTTATAATTCAACGACTAAACTCACTCACACAGTTAAATGCACAGTTGAGTGTTTTATTTCAAATATAAGTAAAATATGAAAAAAATTAATTAATTAATGCATTCATTTTCGAATTCTTACCGGCTGGACGATATATGAAAATCATTCTGGAAAATATATTTTATCAATTTTTAATATTGTATATACTTAAGATTATACTCGAATATAGCAGCATGTTCAAGATAATTATATATGAATGTGATGAGATCCATATATGAATCGTTTATAAGTGATATATCATTCATATTTACGAGACAATTATATTATATTAATGTAATTAAAGGGAAATCACAATAATGTGTTTTTAATATTTTTTACAATAAATAATATTGAATCAAACAGCATTTCTTTGCACAGATAAATTTTCTTGTATACAAACAGTTTGTACGTATGATACAGTAACTTAATTGAGTTCTGGTAAATTACATTTTGATAAAGAATTAATAAATTATGCAACATAAGAGATGAAATAAAAATTAATTAGGTTTATCTCGCCGTCAGTTTGGGTTGTGTCGGGCTATTATTATTGCTTGATTTTGATATTAATTAGCAACTACGTCAGCACAGCGGCTACTTTGGGTAACAGTTGTAGCGTGCTTAAGCGTGAATAAATATGCGCGACGATCCGTTTGGTATTCGCGGCCTGCCTTGTTTTACACTCGCTTGTTACGGGGTCTGTTGCTCACCGATGCATTAGAGTTAAGTGCAGGGCATTCTATTGTTACTCCATTATGAAAATCATTGACACGATCGTCAAGCAATAAGCGCTCGTATATAAATGCGTTTCTATAATTTCGATAAAATACTGTTGTCTGCAGGATTCAATTAAATGTTAAATAATATATTATAAGAACAACTTTATTATATTAATGCTTTCGAAAAGTAATAAATTATATTTCATTTCTAAAGTAATGATTATTTTTAATTTTTAGATCGAAACATATATCAACTGTTAAAAAATAGTCGTTCTCTCTTTGAGTACAAATATATAATAAATTGTTTTATTAATGACTACTTCTACATGTATCAAAAAGTTGTCTCAACGATTATTTAGCAGTATAAAACATATACGTATCTAGTGTATCCCAATACTCTATCAACGCACTACTTAGAGTTTGTCATATTAATGATCCTACTACTGTATAGACAAACCCATAATTATATTGATAATAATGTGTTGCGAGGATTAGATAATTGGTGTTTCGTTTTACAATTCACCTTTGAACTCATCAGTAAGGGTTAGGTGAATCGTTCCTTTAGATGTCCATATTTTTATGACTTCTAGATATTATACAACTATCATGTTACATTTCTTTTGCGAAAAGATAACGCTGATTTACCGATTACGGGAAATTCGTAATGATCTCAATGAAATTAAAGAAAGTTGATGAAAGAGTTCATTATAATTGTTATTCAATCAAATATAGTGAATTATGATTCAGACCAGTGAAACATGATAGTTATATAAAATCTAGAAACCACAAACATCAGAGCACCAAAGACAACGGATTTACCTGAGCCTTACTGATGAGTTCCAAGGTAAATTATAGAATGAAACGCCAATTATCTATCCTCTTTACTATTTAAAATAAAATTGAAACTTAATATTTAAATTTATATACTAATAAGAAATGAATAGCATCATTAAAATATTTTATATGACAAAATAAAAAATATATCATCAAATTATTCCGTTCATGTATATAGTGATATCAGATAACATATACCCGTATGGTTAGATTACGTTCAAAATTTCAACATGCTATCTTTCAGTATTCTGTTACTTATTTTTAAAATTCTTTTATGAGTTTTAAGTTCAGTAGTAATTTATTTTATTGTTTGTTTTTTCTACACATAACTTTCCTTACAAAATTATAATTTCACATTGCAGTGATTTCTTTAAATGCCATTTATAAAATAAAGTTTTATAACCTTAAATATGGTAAATATTTTCTATAAATAAATTATAATGATAAATTCATGTTCAATTTGAAGTTTAAATTTCCGATATACAAATTTATATAGTATACATAAATTAAAACAACTGAATCAATTTAATATCGATATTGTCAAAGAAATTCTAAATAATGCTATATAGTATTTTAGTTTAAACAAATATAATTAATTCATAAAAAAAATATTAATTGAAACATATCAAATTAGGCATTTGAAATGAAAGAACTGAAATATTAAAGTTACTTTTTCTGCACAACGTGACGTGTTTTGTAACGTTTTTTCACGGTATTATAAAACATATTTTTAAAGTAACATTAATACAAAGAAGTACTTCGCTGCAATGTCTACTTCATGCAGCATGAATGGTAATTTGTACATTTCTTTTGCGAAATAGTTAATCATTCGAGTTATATGATAACATATTACAATGAAGAAAAATCATTAATATGTGGATGTCGATGAAATATATCTTTAGATTTACTTACACCACATTGTAAAATGCAATGGTTGTTGCGTACTATTTTTTTAAAGATTTTTCAGTTCGGTTTATCGTCAGAATATAAAACAGATTATCACGAAGACAGGAAATACGATATTATATAAAAATGTAATATGTTCGAATATAGAGCGAAATATGTTGCTTTTTTTAAAAGAAGAATCGTAAAGAATTTTTATGAACTGTATGCAAAATTTGATGTTAAGTACTTTCATGCGTTTAAAGATGCGTACGAATAAAGTTTAAAAAACTTGCAGAACACAAGCGTAATAGCAGAAAATGTATTAATGATATTTTAATCAATTAAAAATAACATACATTTTTCATTTGTATTATTTAAAAGTATTGAAATAATTCAAAATAAAACGATGACAATTTTTTATCTGTCAACGAAACACATAATATTAAAATATCTATAAATTATAGTATCTATAGGTTATTATATATATGTCATCTATGTAACCATATTAAAATTACGGAACTATCAGAAATGGTATTTCTGTTCAGAAAAGTATGCGTATAATTTATGTGTATAATCCAATTCGTGAGTTGTATTTAAAAAGTTGACGAAATTCAGTTACACTCACATACGTGAAACAACAAAATTGAGTTTGGTGGATAAAATATATGAAAATTTCGTCATCTTTGACGAAATGAATGAAAAAGGTCATCTTTAAATATAGTATAAATATTGTAATGTTATACATACATATATATTAAGAATACTTTTTTTACACAAACTTATTATTATTATTATTACTTAATTAAGAAGTACACATGTTATTTTCATTTACGTTATTTATATATTCCTATTTACGTTATATATATTTTTTTTTCTTTTGTAACGCTATAAAATTTTAAACCAAAATTCTGTAATCAATAAATATAAAAATCATTCGGTTATGATCTGTATAATGATAAATAATTTTCTTGCGTAGAATAAATATGAGTTAGATTATATTTAGCACACGATAACATCATACATAAAGATGTACTAATTGAACTCCGTAAGAACTATGATGAACTTGACGGCATGAATTAAAGTGTTCAGTTACATTAACACTGGGCTAGGAACGATTTAAATGTATTTAATATAATACTAGACTGCGTGATCATATCTAAAATGGACCGAGATCACAAATGTACATGTTTATATTTCAATAATATAAGCATAATTTTTTTAGTAATCAAATTAACTAAATCACTTTTATTGGTTAAACTCAAATTAATCAAAGTAATCAAAAGAAGTTTAGCTACAATTGTTATCACAAAAATACTTCTTTTGAAAGTGAAATAAATCCATTTGTAATAATCATAGCTAACATGAATCAATTTTCTAATTACTTTGTGATATTACTGTATGTCTTAGAAATTAAATTTGTGTTTTTTGCAACTGTCTTTGCGAATAATATAATTTTTCTGCCTGAATCATGTTCAGAGTGCTACAATCCAAGACCATATTATAGCATACTATGACATGTATACCAAAATATAAGCTCGAACTGATGTGATTAATGATTCTGCAATCAGCTGACAACAACATTAATGTTATTGACCACTAATTTCTATTGTCAGTTCATTCGTTTTTATCAAACGATAGAGACTTATTATTATATTTATTTAAATGAATGTGATAAACTGGTTACATACAGCACGTTTTTTTGTTGAGTAAATTATATTTTGCATTATTGATAAAAACTCAATAATTTAATTGTGGATTACGTACAGAGATTCTATTATTTATTTAGTTATTTATATTTATACTATATTTATATAATCCAATATATAAATTAAAATTTAAAACATATATTATAATTTTTAAATTTTATATATATTTCACCACATATCATTTTAACAACAAATAAACAAAAGTAATAATTTAATTAAACAAAATATTACATTTCAGAATTTAATATAGAATTTACTTTGGAGTTGTGAAAATACTTGGAAAAATATTTAAGAAATTCCGTCAAAAACGACAAAAATTATGGAAAAATAACTGATGGATTTTTCAAAATGGTAATGCGTCAATGCATAGAACTACAAATGTGACCGAATATAATCACAAAATCGTCGTAATTAGCACCAATCAATCGCCATATTTGGCGAATTTAACACCTTATGGCTTTTTTATTTACCGAAAAATAAAATTGCTGGTCCGAAGAACCCGTTTACAGATCATTAAATACACGAAACAAAAAACCATGAAATGAGCTGGTCATACCAGAAAGTGCCCATCAAAAACGTTTCAAGAAATGAAAAAACTGAAAGTGGCAAAAAAAACTCTATATTTTTCAGGTACATATTGTCAATATATATTACTTGTAAAAATAAAATCATCTAGACCCGTCACAAAAGGACAACAAAACTTTAAAGCATCATAGAAAAATTGAAAATCAATTCGAAATAAAAAACGCGAATATTTTTCCAAAAAATACGTTCTAGATTCTGGCACATATTTGTACTGTCTTCAACTTCTTCAATAAAACATTATCTTTAAATTTAAGTGATATATTGACTTGAAAATAATTGGAATTGCGATCTAATTTGAAAAAACTTCGAGCTCAGATAAAGAAATAAATCCACTTCATTTATAAAGTCAAGATATTTATCAAACATGATATACAAATGTAATATTTGTTACAAAAATACTATTGCAAAGCAGAAATAAATTTTATTTATAAAATTATTTGATACAGCTCATTTAAATAAACTAATTTCAATATATTCGTTTCGTTAAAAATATAGCATTGTTTGTATGGAAGTACACTTCTGAAAAATCTTGAACGTCTTCTTTGATACCTAATTCACTCATTGGTGAATCTGCACGTTTCCGAAGTGACGAGTAATCTCATCGTTGCTGAAAACTCGGTCTGGAAACGCGCTTCTCTTTGTCATCATCGTCGTGGACTTCGCACAGTATAACGTCCATTCATTATTTTTGATTTACAGCTTTAGCGAGATCAGGAAAATACACATATACTTGTAACACCTGCACTAAATAAGCACCGAATATATCATTAAAACTCATTTTAAATTTGTTCAATCTAACTGAATGGTGTTTAACACATCATTATTCTCGCATTTAAATATGCTAATACAATTTTTTTATTTTTACATCATAATAATAACTCAAATACGATTACAAGGAGTAGAAAAAAGTACGTGTGTCAAGATAAAATAATGAGTGGAAAAAATAAAGATTTTCCACTCATTATTATAATATGATTTTTTAATATGATATATATAGTACTTTTTTTTAACAATTACTTCAATTTTGGAGTTAGAACGATTGTAATTTTGCCCGTTGAGTGTGGTATGCCATCATTATGGCTATGAAATGCAAATCGATCGTTCATTTTTGCAACCTACTTTACTCCATTAATTAGATCAAATGAATTTGCAACCATCATTGTCAAATTTTTAATATTATTGATATTTTTAGTAATTGTTTCGTTTAATTCAATTCATACAATAATAATTCTTATTAAATAATTTATAATTATTTATAATAATACAAATTAATATTTAAATAATAATATAATAAATAATAAATTTATTATACTTATTTTTTTAAGATCGTAGAGAATGAATTTAATTTTGAACTTTTAACATAAGAAAGATTTTATAATTCTTTAACTCTAAAAACTGCTTTTCTTTAAGGCAATGATCATCCTACAGAAATTCGACATATCGAAAACTAACACGTAATCAGTGGAATCATGATATCATCTCTGTTTGCATAAGGCTTGTCATAATCCATCGTTCATTTTGACTATTTTATATGTTGTACTGTATAGTTCAAGACAGAAATATAATGTAATACCTTTCATAACGCGAGTTATCAGGATAATCATCAGTTTAAAAGAATAACCTCGATACACTTTCCAGAGTTTAACAAGGATTAATTCATATTTGATTTGTTCTCTTTAATAAAAACTTTCGCCTGTATCGAAATTGAACTGAATTATATAAATTTATTACATTTCTTCTTCAACAAAAGGTATTAGAAATATTATATGTTCATTGTCGGATATTCAAAGAAATTTAACACCTTGAATTCTAGATTGCGGATTGAATATTGATTGGAATATAAGTAGAATATAAGTGGGATACCGTAATACTTTTGGTGGTGATAGTTAAAAACTCTAAATTCTGAAATACGTCATTGAGACTCATACTTTATGTAGATACAATATAAATTTTATATAACTATATAAAATTAATATACAAACAACTATAATAATTTAGCAACTATATTTTGATTTTAATAATATTCTTAATTTTACTATTTATAACAAATTTATTACAAAATTAAAACCATTTTCTACTTTAAAAATAAAATAATAATATGAGAATATAATACATGAAATGATTACATTTTTTCAGTTGGATAAAAAATTTTAAACAAACATTTTTTATGTAACATAGTTTTATTAAACAATTTAATATAAAATATTATTATATATTAATCTTTATATTAGGTTATGCTAATCTCATAAACATCCTGTCTCTTGTTTTCATATGCGTTACACAGTTTATGTCATTTTCTGTTTATTTACACATTCACTATAATTTTACGTCATTCTAGAAAGATTTTATAATTTCTTATGTGCATCTGGAAAACGCATAATGTTACATAAATTTATTAAATTAGGTTTTTAGTCTAAATCTTAATTTTCAGGTATTAAATGTAATTTTTCGTTATTTTAAAGGTCAGTTTTTCAATTATTTTCTATCCCGTTCAACATAATCAAAAGTGTATAAAATCAAGAGAATAATAAATATGTTCACAACAGCTACATTATTATTTCCGGACGAGATCTTTTTTTAGTAGTCATATGTAATTGCCACAAAGAATGCCTTTTTCCATTTTCATTTTTTGAACATGAAGTTGTTACACATCTATGTAGTAATGGAATTCTCTGACGTCCAGGTGTTTAACGATGTTGCCATTTATAAGCTCAAAGTTCTGACTTACTTTATCTGCTTGTCTCCGTTTGATATGCAGAAAGGTATACTTGTTATAATTATGTAATACTTGCTTTATTTTGATATTGCAAGAAAATTGTTTGACCAACCTTAAAGATGAATTTAAGTCTTTTGAACTAAAAGTGTCCAATTTAGAATCATCAATATCCAAAATATCGTTAACTATGCTCACGGTGATTCTGGCAGCAGTATAAATATACTTGAGTTTCTCAGAATTCAAGAGACGAATAAGCTGTAAAGTAAAATAGGACTAAGAGAATCTCATTATAATACAATATTACTAAATATAACCGTATTACTGATTATTTTTAAATTATAGAATTTCACAGGAATTTTCTTTTCTAAAGAGGCTTAAATTCACACATGCATCTTATTATATATTTCATATATACATTTTCTTATATTTCACTTAAGTAAACAAATCAAGAATGTACGAGATTTTGAACCAAGTACCTTGCAATAAACAATCTAGACCATCGAAAGTTGCGATTATAGAACACTAAATCGTGACGAA
This sequence comes from Axea sp. ZL-2020, assembly GCA_022817665.1. Taxonomy (NCBI): domain Eukaryota; kingdom Metazoa; phylum Arthropoda; class Insecta; order Hymenoptera; family Scelionidae; genus Axea; species Axea sp. ZL-2020. The sequence goes on from JABFOX010000869.1 coordinate 9,234, forward strand.
TTACTCTGTCAAATAGCAGATTTTTTCGAAAACTGTCCCTTTCTCGTTTCTTTTTATTAATGAAAATTATATACAAATTATGTAATTTGAGAACTAGAACAAATCCCTTTTTATTAATGTCAATCAAGCAAAGATAGTTTCCTTCTTACTTCAACAAGAATGAAAATGTGATACCAGATGTTGATACACTGTTGAGAATAACTTTCAAGTTAATTTTCACCAAAAGAAATTGCTTTGAATAGCAGAACTAACATATTAGTATTGGAATATAAACCAATTGATATGTTCAATCCATATTTATAGAACGTCCAATAAATATATGATTCGCGTTTTATTAATTTTCCACTTTCCTAAAATAAAATAAAATTACAATTTTTTGAAATAAATAAATGTGTGTTAAGATTTTTTATTTTGTAAGTAAATTTTTAATGCAAATTATTATTTAATTTTAATAATATAAACAAATTTATGTTTAAAAAATTACTGCTTTTTTAAAAATCTTTGTGTTTACTCTGAGAAATCTTTTATTTCTGAAAATATATAATTACAGATTATTTGTAATAATATTTGTGTACAAAAAATTTTTCATAAGTAGATATTTGCATATTTATTAAAAGCGTCTTCCAGTACAACATATTTTCTATTTAGAAATATCATAAGAAATAATAAGTCACCTGTTTTTGGTTTTTTGATGTAAAGTTTTACATTTATATTTTTTACGAAATATCTTATGCATAATTCAGTGATACGCAGTAGAAAATAATTTTTCTGATCGAATCTAATTAATAATATTAATGTTCCATATAGTTTAAATATACATTCATATTAAGAAATACGAAACAGTTATATAAATCAATTTCATAGTTTATTAACTTAAATATAATGTTTATAAAACTTTAATATTCAGCGGAGTAAATGTATAAACGTAATTATATTATTATGTTAGCATTATTGGGTTGCGTTTATATAGAATTTACACAAGAACCGGACTTTTAAATGTTAAATTAAAGTTATTTTTATGTTCCTGTATACACATTTAAAAAAAAAGTAAAATTTACGAAAAATTATGTCTCATTTAAAAAGTTAAACAGATAGGTTAAAATATAACACAATTGTTCATCAAACGTCTAAATACAAAATATCTCGAATTTACAAATGTCAATTAAATTCTGATGGAGTTTGCGTGAATAGTAAACTAATAAAAACTTTGTTAGTAAAACAGATTCTAATCAACGTCGTTTATATTAATGATGAATATGAAGCAAGATTCTAAATTATTATTTATTTTCTTAGATATAAAAATCAATATAATAATATAAAGATATACACAGTTTATAAACGAGAGTTTGGTAAGCCAAAATCAAATTCAGTAAAAAGTTTGAACGATTGTTTCAACTTTTAATATGTCCCTTATGAAGGATCACAGGTCAATTACAAATTCCTGAAGAGAACATTATACTTAAGTAGCAAGTTGATAGAACGGGCTATCCTACTTTTACAGAATAAAGTTGTGCATAATTTTTTGGCTCGGAAAAAAGTTTAAAAAGTGTACGGTATTTAAGCAGTTGAAACATTAAATGGCTTATTAGATACAAAAGTGTAAACTACACAAATTTAAATATAAATTATCATAATTTACGGAAAATGATGGGATTTGTTAATAATTTTAAAAACATTTGTTAATATTTGATTGTTTGGATATTTCATTGATATTTGTTATTAGTGAATAATTAAAATGAAATTATTATTTTCAAAATTAAATTTTCAACATAAGATGGTTTTATTACACATAAATTTTTATTGTTACAAACAAATGTTTAATTATAGTCAAAAACTTTAATTGCAAGATATACTTATAGACTTATAAAAATACGATGTATATATACATTGTTATATAGACGAATATAATAATTTTATTTCAAATATTACATGGATTGTGTAATCGATTCAATTAAAATGAAATATTTTGTTAATTTAATATATAAAACTGAAGTCGAAATATTAAGAATAAAATATTTAAAAAAATAAATGAAACTACAAATTCCAGATTACGGAATATTTATTTGAACAAAAATAATTTGAAAAAATCTTTAATAACGTAATAACTTTGTATATAACTTCAATCTATTTTATAATAGCGTCTCATATTCAATAAATGCAGATGTACTAAAATACAGTTTAATTTTATTTTTATAATTTATATGAAATTTAATTATTCAAATCTTCGGAATAATTAATCATCGATATGACAATATTTATTTATAAATTTACCATTTTTGTCAATAAGGCAACCAATATTTTTTAATAGGCCATGCTGAAGTTACGGTTTCTGATAGACCTGTAATATCAGCATTCGGAACTTCAGAAGCGGAGAATGCAACTGCATTTGCGGAAGATCCCGCAAATGCAACTGGGGCTGAAACCATGCGTCTGTACATATATGGCAGAGGCGTCACTGGAACGTATCCTGGCGGACACACAATAACTCCATTGCGTCCTTTTACGATCACAGGCCTGGAAACTAAAAGTTTTGTATTTAAACGATGTATTTGGGTGTGGATGAGAATTTTTCAACTTTATCTCATATACAAGATAGAAGATATAAAAGACCGACAGAGATATAAAATTATGTACAAAAATGTATTCGAATCCATGCACATATGTCAAGTAAAATGCATAAATCATTAATTGTAAAATATTAAATTTCAATTTATTTCGCAATGTCTTTCGATATTTTACAAGCTTTGATTTTTGAGTGAGAAATAAATGGTTTATATCTTCATGTATCACATATTATGCGAAATGTATTCTTACCGGCCTTCGCTGATGCGTAAGCTTCCGCACGCGCTTTTGCATACGCTGATGCTTCGACATCCGCTCGAGTGAAACTTGACAAGGGTAATGGATGACTGTAGTAAATATAATTTCTTAGAGAATTTGGATATACGTTTGCAGATGGAGAAATTATAGCAGAATTTTCTGTATTAGAACTAATAGTAGATGCTGATCTCTGGATAGGGCCTAATACTGAAGTTCTACTTGCACTAGGACCAATGATAGTGGCTGATCCAGCAGAGGGACCAATTATAGTAATACCCTTGCCAGTTGGTCCAACAACAATGGCACCCCCTTCAGAAGGTCCGACTATCGTTGCACCATTGGAACCAGGACCAATAATTGCAGTGCCACTAGATGTAAGACCAAGAATGGATTCACCTCTTGTAGAAGCGCCTATATTTCGTCCAAAAGAACTTGGTCCAACTATTTTCACTCCGCTTTCTGTAGGACCAACCACACTGACACTATGCAAACTAGGACCAATTATAGATGCACCTCCATGTCTAGGCCCTATAATAGTTCCTCCATTGGAACTCGGTTCAATAATAAGTCCTCCGTTGGAACTCGGTCCAATAATAGTTCCTCCGTTGGAGCTCGGTCCAATTATAGTTCCTCCGTTGGAACTCGGTCCAATAATAGTCCCTCCGTTGGAGCTCGGTCCAATTATAGTTCCTCCGTTGGAGCTCGGTCCAATAATAGCTCCTCCATTAAAACGCGGTCCAGTAATAATACCTCCATTAGAACTCGATCCAATAATAGTTCCACCATTAGAACTCGATGCAATAATACTTCTTCCATAGGAATTGGGTCTAGTTATAATTCCTCCATTGGAACGCGGTCCAATAATAGTAACCCTGCCTTCTGCGGGACCAATTATAGAAACATTATGAGAATTAGGACCAATTATAGAGACATCATAAGAACTAGGACCAATTATAGCAGCTTCTGCAGAATTAGATCCAGTAATTGTTCCCGTATCGGAAGGTCCAGTAATTGGAGATTTAACTGGACTTTTTATGATAACAGAGCCATCCGAAGGTCCTCTAACTACAGTCTGACCTAAAACTCCAGATCTTTTAATGAGGGAAAGTACAAGTGGGAGTTCATTTAATTAGTATATGTGAGATGTTAGTTTGACCTTTATAAATTAATCAATAAAATTAAACTATTCTTGATTTACTAAAACTTATCATCATTATATAAGATATGATGTAGAAATATAAATTTATAATTTTAAGTTTTCATTAAAACTTAAATAAAATTTAATTTTTATTTTGCCACATTTCAAATAAATTTCCAAATCAAGTTCTTATATATTTCAATAAATTAGATTTATATTTCTAGAAGGAAAAAAGTTATAATGAAATAAGAGAAATTAATATAGATATAGTTTAAAGATGTACTTATAGATGCAGTTTATAAAGACACCCAGTAGTTAGTTTATCCTCTCTACAATCCTGAAAATAAAACTATGCATTGTTAAACATAAAAACGCGTCAACCAGATAACGCTAAAGAAATCAATTGAAATGAATAGGAATTTTTGTACACCATTTTATAATAAACTAATTAGGAGTCTTTTAATTATACTTCTGTGACATAACTGATTCATTCGCCTATTTATAAAATAATCGCAACATTTTTCCATATAAAATTTGTGTCAGTCATTCTCTCCTACGGTTTGCATAAAAATATGAATATTACAATAAGCAACCTTGTCCTTAGATATGTTTTCGTAATAGTTACACAAGGTGTTTCATGTCTGATACTCATCGCATTACGTCATTCGCTAATTCGCGTGGGGTTACGAGAATGTAGAATGCAATAGAGTAATCGCATAGACATAATTATCAAAATACGTTTTGTTTAAAATGATTCGAGGCCACTTAGTTACACTGCGTCCAAAATGCTGAAACTCATAACGCGATTAAAAGCGAAAAAGGCGATACCTGCGATTATGTTCGGTACGATGTGTCCTTTAAGGAAAGGTGACACACCGTGCCCACCGGCTATACTCGATGCATGTGCAGCAACTGGCGTTATTCCGTATGATTGACCGCTGATAGCGCCACCTGTTGCTGGATCGAGTTCGAGTGGTCCATAATGATAAGGCCAAATGCTGCCTCGAGCGAATGCAAACAATGCTGATAAAATCAACTACAAAAAATAATTTTCGTAATTAGAAAATTTATTCCTAGTTTAATTCGATACAGTCGATGCATCGCTGTATGACGTTTCAGTTATAACTTTCAAAGTTCATTTTGTTTCAAATATTTTTTATCACTGATAATATTTAAATTTAACATACATTTTATTTATATTTTAAAAATGTAAAATATTAATAATCCATGCAGATTATATACAAAAGACTATTTTAATGTTGTAACATTTTAAAATTATAATTTTGTGATTTAATTTCGCTGTACAAAATTTGTATGAAAATATAGCAAAAGTTTTGTGTAGTTTTCGAATTTTACTTAAATTGTAAATTCTAATTCATTTAATTATTTAATTAGATTAA
>JABFOX010000870.1:0-14588 GCA_022817665.1 Axea sp. ZL-2020
ACGAAAGGTTTATGCTATGTACAGATAATATATATATGATATTATGTCATTGCTTTTTCATGTAAAACTTAATAAAGCATTTGAGAGAAATTCTAAGAATATCATACACACATTAGTAATTTTATATTATTTAAATTTAATGTTATTTATTATATATTGGTTTTACTAAAAAATAACTTTTTATACAAATATATTTATTACCACTGATATACATTTTATAAATCATATAATTTACTACATATAAACTTTTATGGACGTCCTTGCTATTTAAATGTAGTAAAAATTGAAAATGAACGTTATTTCGGATATCAACTCATAAATAAGTACTTGAATAATCTTTTTTTAGATTTCTTTACTTTTATCAAATTTATTAGATAAAATTTAAAAAGTTTTTTCAAAATTATTTCTAACAATTTTTTGATAGGTTTCAATCTTTTATTTTGATCACCGTAAAATATTTATTGAGCTGAAAATGAAATAAAAATGTCAACTAAATTTATTATTTAAAGTAAATATGTTCTTTTATTTCATATTATATTTTTTATTTATACTTTGAGAGGCTACTTATAATATAATTTACCGAGGTCGATAAAATTTAACCAAAGAGACAAAGCAAACCAATAAATCAGATTTTCTTTTTAATAATAACTTATGTCAGTAACTTAATTGAAAAATATATACTTTGCATTATTTTCATATGTTTATATTTTAATAATTTTATACTTTAAGAATAATATAAAAAGCGAGATCTTAATAATAAATATTATAGTCCTTATATATTTTATATCAAAGTTGAGAAAAAAACGAAAATTTAAAATGATTAAAATCACATCCATTGATATTATGTTCGTTTAACAAAAATATAGTAGAATTTTTTCTACTGTTTCATTTTTATTCTTGTTTTTGTAGCTAAGTAATTAATATTATAAAAAATAAGATAATAAATAAAAGTAATGTAGTTGCAACAATTGTACTTTTAAATAAAGAGAATCCCATTTTAAATAAATTTTCAGGATTTTTTTAATATAATTTTTGAATAATAAAAATATTTGTATATGAATTATATTAATTCCAACAACTTTCTAATAAATTTTTTTTCTTCGAATTTTCTGATATTATTTATAAATTCTATACGTTGATTAAGTCAGAAAAATTGTCAGCAGCTGTTCAAAAATGCTATAAAAAATAACTGAATTTTTTGTAACGAAAGAATATCAGAGAAATCTTTATCCACCTAGAATTTTAAGAACAAAATGAACAAGTGTATTATTTAATAGATACATGAATGCATAATATATTGAAATTATAATACAAAGAATTTACTAATCGTAGAATAATAAATTTAACGATATCTCTATATAACGGAAATGAAATTTTGAATTAAATATCAATAAAAAATAGCATTACTTTAAAGATAAAGAATAATCTTGTTTCGTCGATTCGCTGTTCCTAACAAGGTAACTTCCTTCTCTTAATAAGCGAAGTATTGATTCTGCTTCAATTCTTGTGATAGAGCCATGGTACCATCTATAATAATATTAAAACCATGTTATTTTAAATCTTTCAAGAATATTAAGAGGGTGTATACTTATTCCTTGTTTAAACAGTTAATATAATAAAACATTAATACATAATAGTCATAAAAGGTATAATTTTTTTTGTTTATTAAATATTATTTTTAATATATTTAATATATTTAATATATACTTATATTTACAATTGTTTAAAATAAAATATTAATTTTATCTTTAAAATATCAAGCAATGTAAATCATGGTAATTCAAACGATTAATATTTTTTATTTTGACTTTTTTGAGAGAATTAAATGAACCAATGAAGTATGTTTATGCATTTTAACTGATTTACTTAGGTAATAACAGTAGCTCAGTTTTATTTTTATCTTTTTTAATTATGTTCATACCCTTGTCTCTCTAATGGAAGTTCCACATCCACAAGATCTGCTGAACTGCGAGCTAGGTTTAATTCTAAAGGTAATCCGAGACTTAATCCTCTAGGTTTTTTTAATACAAGTTGACTACTGTCTGTGGCACCGCTATTACTTCCTGTACTATTTCCATCTAAATTTAATGTCATTCTGGGTCGAGACAATGCGTTTCCTGTGAATGCGTGAAAATGTGAGAGTAATACAGAATTCCATATTACTTAAAAAGTGTTACTATATAATAATAATTTATAGTGAAAACATATCTCAGATTTTTCAATTCCGTGTATAATTTCGTATTTATAAGATACAAAATGTAACATAAAATCATTTAATTATCATTAATATTTTATAATAGTTATTTTTAAAATTAATTAAATTAAAATTTATATTTACCAAATAACGTATGAGGCTCTACGTCTCGTATGGACAAACTGGAAGATGCTTGGGAAGCGCTGGATTCTGTACTTTGCGTACACTTGAGTCTCCTTCGTAATTTTGGCATATCGAAGGGTAAATCACGCAAATCAACACTAGTTGCACTTCCACTAGTTGTAGCATCTTGTTGCATTAACAGTCTTCTCCTCCTCAGTTTTGGCATATCAAATGGTAAATCCGAAATATCAGGATCATTATCAACAAAGTTTATATTATCTAACTGCGGTTTTAATGGATGAAAATTGAATGGTTTACATTTTATTCCAGCTCTTGATTCTGTAAAAATGTAAATGAATGAAATTTATAATTTTTTTGTATAAATAAAGAATTTGAATATCCTCAAGTGTGAAATTTAATTACCAATAGAAATACCACTGTCAGAACCTTGAATCTCTGCATCTCCAGAGGAGGATGATTGCAGTGCTAAATTGATCAAGTTTTTGTTCTGAGGAGCTCTTCGTTTTTTAAAGGAAGATTCTGTAGGGGTTGTTACGTTAGTATTACTAATTGTGTTAGTATTAACAGTCATTGTATCTTTAGCTCCCTCTTCAGGAGAGCCTTTTTGGGAATTATTGTTGCGATTATTATCTGACGTCTCGCTGGCTGGTTCCTGGGAAGACTTATCCGAAATTGGAGAAAGTATGTGTAATTTATTAGTATGATTAAGAAATCCAGACAGAGACGATTGCTGATGGTGATGAGGAAGATAATGTGTAAAGCAGTTATTGCTTCCACTGTCAGAACTGTGTGAACTTAGACTCGTACTGTGTCTACTGCCAGAACTACTTGTAGACCTAAAGTAAAATTGCATTATTAAATTAATTGGATGATGTTATAATCTTTTTTTTTTCAAATTATTCGTAAAATACATTTATAATAATATTAAATTCCTATGCAACATATTAAATTTTAATTTAGTATAATAATAATATGAAATATCGCTGATAAAAAGTTCACCGTGGATTTTTTTTTAATCAAATTCATAACTACATAACATAAATATTTAATTTATTTACCTTGTATCATTTAACATTTATTATCTAATAAGTCTGGATTTTTAACTGTAGTATTTCATTTTATATATGTTTTCTTCAATCACTTTAAGACTTATATTAAAAATAATTATCGTAATAATTTAATTAGTTAGCTTTTCATAGTTTGATTATAGAAAAAAATTTTATTTCATATTTAAAAATCTATTTAAAAGTGTTTAGTTCTAATCGCAGTTATTCATCTTACCTATTTCCTTCACTAGTACTGCTTCTTAGAGATTCCATACTTCCACCACTGCTGCTCGTAGCCATACTTTCTGTACTTGAGTATCCAGCTCTTCGTCTATTTTTCTTTAATTTGAATTCCACAATACCAGATTCTCTTCTTTCTTTTCCAATGTCACTTTCAGCTTCGTGAGGCCTGCCCTTGAACTCCATAATTGGTTTATTTTCACGAACGAGACTCCTCGGACGCTGACGTTCTTCTCTTGGCCTACCTTTAAATTCCAAAATAAGTTCTTTGTCCATTCGTCTTGATTCTATATTTTCAAGAACGAAACTTTTCGGTCTGGAGTTCATTTCTAAGATACTATTTTCACTGCTTTGAGGTGAATCCCTGGCTTTAAGGGGCATTTTAGTCGAAAGTCTTGAGTCTTTGAATTGTATATTCTCAGACTGGTACGGTAAATTGGGCGCACTGTGTATGTTCAGTAACAAATGGTCTTTGTTGCCATGGAATTTGGCAGGTAATGGAGCAGTGGATGGTGGTGACGGAGTATAGGCTCGTGGAGCCAACCGTGGAGTACAAGATTTTTCATCGCTTGAATTTATTTGGAGGGAATCAATATCTTGGGACAGACTAGATACCATATTGTCTGGTAGTTGTGATTGGTGCAGTCGGCTCGGAATCGGTTTTGGGCGGAGAAGAAGAACTTTACGACGGTGATCTTTAGTCGGTTGAGTAGCTGAGTATAAGATTTGATGTCGATTAAATGGCAGCGATTGTTTAGATGATTCAGTAGAAGAACTTGCACGAGATAGTGGGGCCGTGTGAGATCCTCGCACCTGATAAAATCAATAAAAAACGTAAAGTCTTACTTAATTAAATTCGTTAATCGATTGTTCAAAATGATTATGTATCTTATTTCGATATATGAAATAAATGAGGATTTAAAATTTGTTTAATTGATAAAATAATATTTAGTTAATAAAAATGTTAAATTTAAAATAAAATTCAATGACAAATTTGGTTATTCAATCATCTGTTTTTAGACATAATATTATGCCATATATATATTTTAACAGAAATCATAGTTATTTTTGATTAAATAATTTCGATCAGTATAACAGGTTTGCAGAACATAATTTATGTCACTTTACTCAAACGAATGTGTTCTTTTCTTATTATGTAACTTTTTAAAAAAATATATATGAATCATATTTCATAATTAAATACTCTATTTATGAAAAGTTGCAACAGAAAGTTTCTATAATTTTTATTGTAAGAAGTGATATTAAATTTCAATCATATCTTCTAAAATCTCATTTAATTTATTTGTCCATTTAAGAAAATATAATTCTTTATTCGTAAAATAATATTTCATTCTTACTGTAGAAAATCTTATCATGCTTATTAATTCAACTTAAGTTTTAAATTAAATAAAATTAAGTCTCACATGAGGATGTAACACCGGATGATTGGTGACTCTGTCTATATCATCCAAGTCATCATCAGACCTGTTGATTTTGCAGTCAAAGGCCGTCTCATAAAGTTGACGTTGCCGTGCCATATCTACGTCCTCTTCGTCTGGTTCTTCTTCGTCTTCTAGTTCACCTTCGTCTCCTTCGTCTTCCACTACAATTAATTGAGGATCAACTTTGCGGGAACGCCGTAATTTTTTTACTTTTGGCCGCGAAGCTTGCGGCTTCAGTGGTTCTAACTCATTCTCCTCTTCGGCCGAAGCAACATAGGTACACGTTGAACCTATAGCCATGATTCATTATAAAATTTGATAATTATAATCCTTGATTACAGTAATTTTCCTTCCATTATGTAATGCAGTATTCTACTTACCTGGTAAATCATGACTTAATAATCGGTGGGGAGGCATAAGAGTGTGGTCCCACTCAGTGATGATGCACGATGAGAGGATTTCACTTTTCGGCACGGCGGCATGATCGCTACCGGAAGGACTCAAAAGATCTTGAGTTTGGGAATAAAATCGATAAGGAGAGCCGTCGTCGGTAAGGGAATTCCTCTTGGTTATACCAGGAGTTTGACAACGTTGTTGTCCCGGAACATCCAAACTGATGCTTTTTCTGTATTTACTGGGGTGCGTTTTAGAAGAAGAAGACTCAGTTGGTTTGAACAGGTCTCCGTAATAATAAGGGGACGAATGTCGAATTGGTTCAAACGATTCGGTGGGGGAATTATCCGGAAGATGAACCAACGCAACGCAATCAACTATCACGCCATCATTGGCTGATTGGACTTCTTTGTTTGGGAACGCGTTGCTTTTCCGTTTGCGATCGGATGAAACGCACTCTTCATCCTCAGAAGAAGCTGAAGCAGAGAGATCTGCAATAAAAATAAGAACGCGTAAAACCGTTTGTTCTTTGCAATATTCGCGATTATTCATAGAATTGAAAATGTACAATATTATTCAGAGTATTTAAATATATTAGAAACTGATAAACTTTGAAATGATAGACATTAAAAACACAAAGACGATGCCAATCAATAACCGACCAGGTGACTATTAATCAAACTATGAATTCAGCATCACAAAATAAATATCTTTTTAATACAATATTTGAAGATTAATCATTTTATTTTGTCCCTTACCTGTGTACGGTCGACAATAATTTTTATTAACTTTATTATAATTTTTTACAGATGGTGATTCTGTTTCAGTGTCTACGCAGATCTTATTTCGGATATCTTTCGGGTCACTATAAGTTTCGACTACTTCAACTTCTGTCTGTAATGGAAAAAAAATAATTTAAATCATTCTTGACTGGTTTTAGTTCTATGTCTCATACATCATGTTACGTTTAATATTATTCAACAGCACGTACTCGTGGCAAAAATATCAGAGAGCAGAGAAAAAAATAATGTTTGAAGTTACGCTCGAGTGCCAAACGAAACCCGTACACTCAGCAAAATTCAGAAGCATTCTCACTACGGCGTTTGTCAACATTCTTTATCCGCTGTCTACGGATATTTACCTTTTTCGTGGTGGGACTAGGAAGGGACCATTGCACCGTTGAATTAGTAGCTGCAACCGGTGGACGTCTTTTGTTCACAAAATCGATTGGCAGACTGTAATCATCGCACAATGAGACCTGAAACAACAATAATAAAAATTTCAGGTTTATCTTTCTGTATAAGTTTAAGTTTCACTTATATAATGAAATGAGACAAACTTTCATCTTAAAATTTTAGATTTGTCTTTACAAATTTAAAAAAGCTTTTTTAAATCAATACAGGGGATAAAAGATTGTAATATAATTCTTCAAAACATCTTATCGGGCAAATAAAACGCTGATTCCTTCGTTTACGAAGGTCTGTGAGCTCATCAGGTATATTGACTTGTATTTGCCGTCTACCATAGTTCTATCCATCGATGTCTCGAATTGCCTCTGCGATTCGAGACAATTGTGACTCTCGGCGGACAGCTTATCAGAATGGAGGGCTGCTACCCCTAGGATTTTATTTAGCATTGAAACCCCACATGCAAATGGTTCATGCATATTGTGAGTAAAAAGTGAGCTGTACGAATATGTGAACTGGTAAATAAAACAAAAGTATGCTCGACGCGAAAAAAGGGACAGTGGCAAAATTAATACTGCAGAAATACAACTGGGTTTTTGACTGAAATTTGCAACATTTAATTTTTTTATTTTTTGAATTACACAGCATTTAGTTATCATTGTACGATTTATTTATAAACCAATTACCTCTGCAAATTGCATAACAGAACGCCAATAAAATGTATCATAATGCTTATTTATATGTTTTCTATTTGTTGAATTTATTTAATCAAAAGTAAGTTTACTTTAACGCTTATAAAACTGAATACGAGTTTCATAAAAAAAATGTGCAAACTGAATAAAATTTTATTGAAAAATTAGATTTTAAATTTAATAAAAATGTAATTTTGTTTTGACATTGAATATATATTGATAACAACGATTTCTTGATTCGATAGATAAAATTGATACGCGACTATCTTTTGTTGTGAAATTGAAATGATATTGATAGTCGACATCAAATCATTGTTCAATATACGTTGATATATTATCGATTCGGTGCTATATTTTGAAATTGAACCATCAATATTATTTTAGTTGTACAACTGACATCTGTATACAGATTCAATATTGAATTAATGGATGGTTAAATTAATAGAGATATTGAATCAATGTCAACATTTATTGGTCTTTCATGAATTTTAAGTTAGAAAAATGTCAAACAACAATTTTGATTAAATTCTGAAAAATTATTAAATTACACATTTTTATAATTTTATATAATTTTGAATTATTCAAAGTTTATCGGGAGTTTTCAAAAAAACAATTTTTTTAATGGACAAAGATCCTCTATTAAATTGAGATTTCAACATTTTGGGAAATCTTGGTAAACAGATGTTAGAGATTCTTCAGATAACACGTTTTAAATTAAATACGTTGCGCGTTAATTCAAACATTTGTTTGTGCGTTTTAAATATAAACGTTTTATAACAATACACATTATGATTTGTTCATATCATTTAACATGAAACTTAAAATTAATCTTATTAATATAAATATATATTAAATACAATAACTAAATTTACTAATTTAAATCATAATAAATGAATATCGATACATTTATTCAACAAATGCTATTAAAATTTTAGTTTATTGATCTTTGCTAATTAGGTCTTTTGTCGTTCTTTTCAAATGATATTAGGTTTATGATAAAACATTTGTAAAACAAATTTTCAAACAGAATTAGATTTTTTACGGAAAAATCGACGGACGAAATAACATATTATATATTTAAATAAGTTATTTTAGTAATTTTTTTCATTTGATCTTTTTAAGTGAATTTATTAAAAAACAATAAATAAATAGTTTGAGAGTATTTTTATGTCACCCGAATAGCAAATTAAAAAGGATTTTCTTAATTTCAGATTAATGAACAGTTTCATAACACCGTCTAAACAAATAAAAAATCTTAAAAAGTGCGATAATGTTGTTTGTACTTGCTCGGCTTCGAGTACACTTTTTTTCATACAGTGGCACGTCCTCGTGGAACTAAACCTTCGGAATGGAAGGAAGCCAGACACAAATTAGGCCGACGTCTTACCGCTGTACAGCCAATAGAATTTCTATGACCCTTTGAATGACCCCACATATGCGGGTTGTATATTTCCCTCGATACGTATTTGTATCATTTGACGCTCAGTACATGTTAACATTCTAACGAAATTAAGCCGCTCTTTTCGTTTTTTATTTTATGATTTTCGATCGTCATTGTCTGATTAATATAGCGTTTCTTCGAAATTAAATTTGATTTTTGTGAAATATTATATTTTCAAATTAAAAAAAACATTATTGTCCGACGTAAAATGTATTTACTAAAATATAATTCGTAATAAAATACATAAACTAACAATTGTATTTGAAACGGAATACATTTTTACTTTAAAACAGTAAGTGGAAAGAGTGAAGTCATTCTATTCGCTTTAAGCTTAGAGTATTGATTGAAAAATAACGTTATAATCTTGTAAATGAGTGAAATTAATTTGTTATTTTGAAAGGATTTGTTATTTTGAAGTAATTTTATAGAAAATTATATTTATAACACAATTAGTTATAGATATTAACGAGTAATTATTAATAATGATTATAGTTATATGCAATCCCAGTAGCAAGTTAAGCTGTTTTGATAAATTTATATGATTTTATATATTTTTATGTATTTTATAATTTTTATATTTCGTGAAATTATGTAATTATATTTGAGAATCTGAAGGTCAACATAATAATTAGAATGGCACTTTTGAAATCATATTTTTAAATAGCGTTACTATAAATTAGTCAATTTTATCAGCTTTTATATCAATTTCCACGTACAATTTAGTACAAATTTCGTCGAAATTAAATCAGTATTTACAAATATATTACATAAATTTAATCATTAATTTTAAATCTTTATTTATAAATTTAATTATTTAAAGGTGAAATGACAAATAAATATAAATATAGGTAAATGAATAATTATTGTAATTGAGAATAAATGCTAATTTGATTAATTATTCGTTTTTTTTTAAATGTAATAACATATTTATTATGCATGGGTTGTTCACGAAGTCCTTATAAAATCGAAGATATGGCGCTCTTAATATCGAAGCTTTGCTTGCAGTAAACATTATTTTTTACTAGATTTTGGTTCAAGTTTCGGTTTTATGTAACACATGATTGATTATGTTCAAAGGTAAAAAAGTATCTATATAAATTAACTTCTATTTTTCCCTTTTTCTAAAAATTATTGAACGCTTTTCATATACCTACTTCATCACATAGTGATTAACCTAATACTTGCAAGTTGAAATTGTCACATAAATTATGAAACACATTATTTGCATGTAGAATTGTACATCCACTTCTTAGAAAAGTCAAAACTATATGTAGTGCAAATATTATAAATGTAAATTGACATATTTTAAGATATATTTTTGCCATTGCACGAACGTGTCTGTAATAAATGTTATTAAACGAAAATTATTTTATAAATACTTTATAACAATATACAAGTCTACGTAGCAATACAGACCATTTTCCAACCTTGAGAAATCAGGCTTATATTAAATTGATATCAGGAACTGACCGTTATTTAAGCATCAAAATGAAACAATGTTTAGCATTGACCTAACATCGTTTGCCTAGAATGGTCTAATATCAGTAAAGGATGCTTGACAAATAATTATAAGCCATTATAAGTCCTGATATAAATTTCCTGTATTATGAAGTTGTTCGTAATGAACATTAGGAACTAATGTCATAGTCAATTAAGAATAAATCGTTTATTCAAAATATGTTAACGTCATTTGTCAAGAGTGGCTTAATATTTTAAGGTGATGCTGGACTAAGATTTGCTTTTTTATTCGAGATTGATGTTCAGCTAATGCTTGTTACTGATATTTATATCAGTTTTACGTCTGTAGCATACATTGGGGCAATGTCAGAGATTGACGTTGGACCAATCTAAAACACAATTTCATTATGAGATTAGGCCAAGCTGTGATTACAACAGTTTGCCAACGGTCATTGATACCATGTCGTTGATATCATATAGAAAATTCATAGACTTATAAAATTCGTGTTTCGAAATTCGAAAGGTTTCGTGTATGGCAAGATAAATGTACTTTTTCGTTATATAATCATACCAAAAATTTTCAGTTTATAAATAAAATATATATGAAACATAATTTTCAGAACTACTATGTTAGATTTTAATATCTTAATTTTCATATTTAAACAAAATATAAATTTATGACTACAAAGTTATGTTTTTCTATTTTAAATGTACATGAATTGTAATTTGATAATATTTGATCAATATATAATTTTATTAGTAATATACAGGCTCGTTAATATATTTTTGTGAAATTCTAAAGTTAGATAATAAATAAATAGTATATGGTTGAATAAAGTTCAGTTTGGCTTTGAATTTATGAACTTAAGAAGTATAAAAACTATAAATTATAAAGAAAAGTTATATATATTGTTATATATATTTTTTGAAACAAACCAAAAGAGAATTCCAATAGTAACGAAACAATTGTTTATATAAGTTACGTAAGTTATTTTAATCTGCAAAGATTTTCAGTGAATAAGCAATCATATTCTGCGAAAAATGTAATAAAATAATTATTATTAATCTTTTTGATAATTATGAAGTAATATTATCCTTTTCCAACATTTTAATTTTAACATTATTAATATGTATAATCAATAATTTTGTAACATTCTGAAACATAGTTATCAAAAGCACCTGTTTCAAACATCAAGATATCCATAAAGTATTATGGAAATCCCCGGACGGAATAACTTATAATCAAATAGACTATGTATTGATAGATAGAAGTCATCATACAAATCTCCTTGATGTTAGACCATATAGAGGCGCGGAATGTACGAGTAGTTCAGATCATTATCTCATTATTAGAAAACTTAGACTGAGTTTAGCAATAACTACAAATAAGTAAGTGGTTAGATTGGTATAAAAATTCTTAGCCGTTTGTGTTCGATTTACGTAGCCGTTTTCAATGCCCGACTTAAACTCATTAATCGCTGTTCATATAGATTGCCCGTGATTGTTTTAGGTGAATATAGCAACTCGGTGTAATAACACCGAGCAGATTCCACCAAATACAGAGCATGATCTTAGAGCTGGGAATATTCGGTTTGGTCGTCGACGTGGAAGCATGGCTGGGAAATCCCCATGATTTTCTACGCTTGGGGTTAAGTAATGAACCCATTTTTCATCCCCAGTCACAATGTGATGCAAAAATTCCTTCTCTATTCGCCTATCAAGTAGTTGTTCTCAAGCAAACAAACGTTGTTCAACATCTTTCGGTTTTAACTTGTACGGAACTCAATTTCTTTGTTTCTAAATCATTTCCATGACTTTAAGTCAATTCGAAATGTCTTGTTGTGTTACTCGTAATGATCCTACCAATTCTTGTTGCATTTAATATAAGTCTTCATCAAGTAATGCCTCTAATTCTCTATTTTCGAAAATCTTTTCTCCACTGCCACGTCGATCTTCGATGTCAAAATAACCGTTCTTGAGCATTTAAACCACTAATAAGACGTTTCTTTACTAATAGTGATCTCGCCGTAAGTATCTGAGAGCATCTAACGATCATTAATTGCAGAATTCTTCATATTGGAGTACAAAACTAAAACCTTCCGCAAATGACGAGAATTTGGCTCGTAAATCGACATTTTCAATCGAGAATAACTTTATGATGCAGACACAAACGACTAACAATTCGCTAGGGTTATGTTGACAAATGCCCAAGTTTCGAAACATGCGTCTATATTGTTTATTTCTATCACCACTTACTAAATCGATCTGTTATATATATATTCCGTTTAATAATTATAATTATATATATATATATAAAGTTATAGCTTTATGTTTAGATCAGTTAAAAAATTTAAATATGTCGGTATAATTATCATGGAAAATAATGAAATCGATGTAAAAATCAAGAAGAGATTACATGCCGATAATGCATGTTTGTACGCCGTAAGCAATCTATTTAAATCGCACCTTTTATGTTACAAAATTATAATTCAGATATACAAAATAATAATATTATTGGTAGTATTATACAGGTATGTAATGTGGTTGCTGTAGTTTCGAAAACTTAGAGTTTTTGAAAATAAAGTACTGTGGAACATTTTTGCGAAGCAATAGAAGGTGAAGTTACTGGAGAACATATAATAATGACGAAATAGACGAACTGTACGATTTATCTAGCATAATAAGAGTAGTAAAATTGCGTGGACCACAATGGGCGGGACATGAAAAGGAAAATGGGAAAAAAAAGAAAGGTATATGGAGTATATGTAGGTAAACCAAGTAGTACGAGACCCTTGAGCAGACCGAGACGTAGATGGAAAGATAATATTAAAATCGATCTTGAGGAAATCGGTCGTGAAGATACACCGTGAACGGAATTGGCGCGAAACCGGGAGGAGTGACGAATTTTCGAGTTCGAAATGTTAAAAAAATCTTCAGACAAATTTTATGCAAACATAATTTAGTTGTTTCAGAATTATTACAAAATGTTTGGAAGATATTAAAAGGACTTTTTAATTAAGAACCAGCGATACATTACAACGAGGGAAAAAGACAATAAAAATGACTTGCCAAATTAAAATTTAAAAATGAATAAAGCTTAAAATTTAATTATTCGGCTTTAAATATATAAATGTTACTACATATGATAATAATTATTGTTTCACTGGGAGCTGAATATTTTTATATCATATTAAAATATATACTACTAGTAAAGTTCTTTTTATGAAAGATATTTGATGAAAAGTAAAAGTATTATTTATATGATACCAGAAACTTGACGTAAAGCATGTTTATACGGATAAATTTGCAAACAAAGTGATATTAAGTTGAAATTAAATCGAGCATCTAGTCAGAAATGTACGAATATTGTGTTCATTAAAGATATTCTGGTCTGTTTTGTATTTAAATTAATTCAATTACGGCCAGCGTTATTAGGATCTGAAATTGTCCTACGGATGTAATTACTGTCGCATAACTAGTGACAAAACGGGTAACGTAACACTCAAAGTAGTATGAAGAAAAAAAATTTTAAATCAATATACGATTTAAGAAGTCGAAAGATGAGTATAATTATGCTTCCAAATTCGAGTTTATTATATGAGTGTTAAAGAAACATTCATAACGCGTATAATTGACGTTTTCTCAAATATACGTGCTGTATGGGTATTTGTAGATAATATTGATCGGATGATGATTTCGTAATTTGCAAAACAAATTGTTTTGTAGTAGTTAATGTCACAAAAACTTCATTTTATAGTAAACCGTGATTTACAAAACGAGTTGTGTTTTTCAATTATTTTATTGGTTTGTTTAAATACAATAAAAGACTAAAATAGAACATTTTGAACAATTCCATTTACTTCAAATATTTTTATCAGTTTGGGATATTCTCGACTTTTTTTTTTGAAATAAATATAGCCTAAAAAATGAAACCAGAATTAATTAAAAAACATTCAGCAAATATTCAAATAATATAATGCTTCGGTTAGAGTATGTTTCTCTGGTTATAGATATTTTAATACAGATAAAAATAAACTGAAATTTTAAAGGAAGGAATTCTGAATAGAAATAAACTGTAATTGTAGCCAAATAAATTTTTAGTTTAAATTAAAAGTCTGTTTTCTTAAAATATTAAAGATAAAAACGAAATTATCTTTAAACGTTATAAATTATTGTCGCAATTTTTATATGTTTAATAAAATACATTATTTATTCAAATCACTTATATAAATTAAAAATAAAAAATAGATTCACTCACTTTATTTTCTTGTTTTACATTTAATTAAAAGGTAGAATAAAATAAAAAGAATTATGTACTATTTTAAAAATCACGTAATTTATTATTGAATTT
>JABFOX010000871.1:0-14580 GCA_022817665.1 Axea sp. ZL-2020
ATGAAGAATATACTACCAGTCACGTGACACCCGAGGATATCTTTGTTTATTACGCGTGATTGTACTGTTAACGTTTTCATATTATAAACTGAATGTATGCAATTTTTACAAGCGTATATTTTCAGAGTTATATACATTATTGATTGCTTGGTAGAGATATATTTTTTGTAACGTTGAAAACTTGAGTTTGAAAACATCTGCTTTTTAAATCAGTATATATTTATTAATAATTTTAATATTTTTCATATACTGTTATGCCAATAAAGTTTGTTTAAATTTTTCTATAAAATAAAGCAAAGAATGCTTTATTATGGAATGACATCAAAATCAGAATATAGAATCAGAAATGTAAATCTGCGTAAACAAAAACAGACTCGGCATGGGTATATTGTACATAAAGCAGATAATCATACAATTTCTACCTTAGAAATCGTTTATAATGATACATATACATTTTTGATTAAAAGAAAACATTTGGCTTGTTGCGTTAATTAAATATTATTTAAAATAAAATCTGCATACAGTGTGTCCCATAAGTCGGGAAACATTGGGATATCTCAAAAAATGCACTCAGAGAAAGGCGAAGAAATCTAAAGATAAAAGCTTGATCTAATAGTGTTAAATGGTAATTTTAGCATGTTATAACTTCTGATTAAATTAAAATTGAAAAAAAAAAAAAAATTCAAATAAATTCAACATACTTTTTGACGTAAAACCTAAATCTGTGTTATAAAATGGAGGTTTGTATTTAAGACTTCAATGCCACTGCCTATCCCGCTACTGAAGTTGAGGGAAAGGGTT
The DNA here is from genome assembly GCA_022817665.1 of Axea sp. ZL-2020. NCBI lineage: Eukaryota > Metazoa > Arthropoda > Insecta > Hymenoptera > Scelionidae > Axea > Axea sp. ZL-2020. The sequence goes on from JABFOX010000871.1 coordinate 802, forward strand.
AATTTTAATATCAGTACAAAAAATATTCTGCACATTTGTTTTCTATGTGAATAATAATTATGATATCATTTTGTTATAAATAAAAAAATACGCATTGATTAAAAATATATACTTTATCATTTTATTTGTTATTAAACCTGCGGTAATATTTCGATATAAGCACATTTGCATAGTTATATTAATAATTTTACGAAGTCATTTTAAGTAGTACAATTACAAGTGAATGTGTACATGTAAAGTCTCATCTTGACAAAATAAATAAAAAAATTTCGAATGAAATAATAGTATTTACTATATTACTATTTAAACATGTCACTTTTTGAATCAGAAATTTCGGTTGTGTATTTAATAACTGAATTGTTAAACACAAATCAAATAAGTATTAAATGCTATTAAATTTAGTGTAAGATCGCCAACGTATCAGAATTATTAAAAATGGATTTTCATTCAAAGTTATACATTGCATAATATTTTTTTCAGAAACAAAATGTTTGCTGCACAAATACTTGCCGGAGAAAAGAAGATTCAAATGGTTTGGCTTGGGATTGCGACCACCCAAGGATGCAGAGTTGGATGGACTTGCAGACTTTTTTAAGGTACATTACATGATAGAACTTGTATTTTCGGTACAGCAGTACTATATCTGTAGTAATATGCAGAATCTATTTCAACATTTCTGTTTTTTTTTTTTTTTTTATTTAACATTTATCAACAAGTCAATAAGAAATGATCGATAACTTTTGTGAATTGTCTGCGAATGCTAAAAATCCAATACGTTCAATTTTAATTTCTGAATGAATTGCGATTAAAACGAAAAACTAATTAAAGGGGTCGGAACTAAATTAATTTTTGCACACGCGCGTGTGTGTATGTGTGTGTTATTTGCACGGCATGCGCGCGCTCGCGTGTGTGTGAGAAGCGCGTAATTTTTTCACTCTACCTCACAATCAAATAATCCTGATAACGCTCAATTCCAACGGCAAAATCGACTTTAAATGTAAAAATGTGTCAGACCGTAACATTTTAATACACAATTCACCGAATTACAAAATAATTAAGGTTTCGACAACGCCCGGGAAACAAAATTGATCAGCGCGAATAATCAAATTAATCGAAATCGTTCGACACTGCAATTGCAACTCGCATTCGGACGATCTCGCGCAGTGATGGGCATAATGAAAGTTCCATCGAGTTTATCTAATTGTTTCTAAATTCCATTCATAAATTACGCGTAATACGAAATATAAATAATGGCGAGGCACTTAATTTACATTTGAATTACACACCTGCTGGCACTCGAGCGAAAACTTTGGTGGTGCAAAATTCATCGACAGTCTTCCCGAGCATTTGCATTTTTATTAATCCCCCTTTGTCCCTTATTTTACCGCCATTTTATTTATCAACAATTGCGTTCAAATGATATTCATTTCAATATTCGCACTTATTTATTTAGGCGCCTAATAAACAACGCTTTGTTATTGCGCCGCAGTTTTGTTATCTCAGGCCTGCGATAAGAATTCTCATTTCCGTTTAATCGCATTAATGATCGGATACAAGTAACGCGTATAAATTTGGTGTTTGCGTTCGCCAAGATAAAACGTTCATTAAATTAAAAAGCCCGTTGTCGATCGGTGCCATTATCGACTGGAAAGCTGATTTGGAGCGCGAGGCCTCCAAAGACGCGTATTGCGAAGCCATTGCGATACACAAGTCGCGATGCCACTCGTAATGTTCACGTGTAAAATTTATGCGACAACTTCCGACAACGTCTGGAGTAATATTTCAATATGGGTAACTAGTTGCGATATTGAGTTTTAGAATGTCCGGGCTGCATATTTCACTTAACCGCGTTACATTACTCTCTTATTGTGTTACGAGCCGTTGATTGCGATCACGTTTGTGTCAATTTCTCGCGCGTTACATCTTTACTGTGATCGAAATTATCTCTATTGCCTTCCTATTTATTCCGCTTATGCAATTACAGATTCCACAGCAGATTGATGGAAGTCCCGAATTATGCGTACGAAGCGACAACAAAATTATTTCGTTAACATTTCGAATTGTAGATTTTTGGGAGAGAAGTTTTGTCCAATGACCGTTTCGTGTGGCATTTTTTAACACGCGGAATATTGAATTTTTTCATCGTACGGCGTAGAAAATATTGTTGAACGTAGCGTTGATTTTAACTGAAAAGAAAGCAGAAATTACATTTCACTTTTATTTTTAGGCAGAAAAAAAGACATTTATGAGTTGTTTCTCCGTGTTGCGTTTGCGTGCGTTAAACAACGTTTTGGCCGAACAACTTTCAGATTTAATTGAAACGATTTTTCATATTTGCTGATCAGTTCCTCTTCTCGAAACGAATAATAAGCATTAAAGCGATCGAACGATTAATAAGAATAAAGGAAAGATATTTTAAACTATTTGCCGAAAAAAAAAATTTTTTTAATTTATTTGTTTATTCTTTTGTTCTTTTCGTTTTGTTTCGCTTTGTTTTGTAAAATCTTTCCCGTTGATAAACCTGCAGCGACGAAGTATTGAACGAAGAATCAAAGTATTTTTTTTTTACATTTGGTTGACAAAACGAGACTGAAAAAGACACGTATGTGGTATCATTCACTTTGTTAAACCGTTGTTCGATGTGTTTTCATTGGCGTTTCTTTGATTCGAATCGACGCGATGAAATTTTCACATCGATTTTGGTTAACTTCACTGGGTAGAAGCAAATATTTTACACATTAATATGGCAACGAGAATGTAAAAAGGCGGTCAGAATTGCTCGATATTCGTCCGTTATTTTGTTTCCTCGAACGAGGAAATCTAGATTCGGTGAGGTGCAACGATGCTCATCATTTGCATACCACGCGATATTGCGTTACTATATCGAGCGCATTATAACGTGATAAGATAAGGTCTTCGGTGAGCCACGTGACAGGAACTCTCGGTGAATCTTTTGCCGTTTTCCTAAAATCGCTAGTTTTACAGAATCTGCCGTGTTTTCAAACAACGAAATAAGTCTTTTGATTCGACCGGAACGGTAATTTAGACGCGTTTCTTAAATGCAGATGTAATTGTTTTATGCACAATGGAGAGTTGATAAATGTAATATTAGTGAATTATAAATGCAATTGGATAATAAAATTTATATTATGAATAATAAAAGTGTGATTATAAAATTACTGCAACGTAAATGTCACTTTTATTGATAGTTTATTTTTATGACTTGCTCGTAATGTAAAAATAATATAAACGCGAGTCAATTTTTATTGCATACAAATGTTCGGGATATTCGTCTGTTGAGGTAACTGGTTGAATACCCTTTTGCAGATAAAGGGAAATGTCTCGTTAATGAAAAACTTTCGTTACAGGAAACAATATTTGAAAACTTGTAATTGACTTGCACGTACGAGTGGCTTTTCATTAACATTTTATCAGTCCTAAAAATGTCAATGTTGTTAATTCGAATAAAACGAAAGCAAGCAAGGAAAATTAACCGAAATGAATTGCTTGCGAATATTTTACACCCGATGTAATTGTCCATGCAACTTAGTCACTTGTATTTTGAATACAAAATCATTCCGACGGTCTAATCAGTTTAACTCGTGTAATAAAATTATTTGAAGTCACGTACAAAAATGTCAAAATAATTGCGTTAAAGCTCAGTAATTACGTTCAATTTCGGTGCAACAGATAGTGCGATGATTTCGTTATGAGAATTTCAAAATTCCTGTGTTTCGATTGAAATAGTATTTTGGAAGTTGAAAGGCAGAAAACGTGGCTGCGTATCGGAGTAACTTATTCGCAACGAAACTACTTTTTAAACATTTTCTTATATTGATAACATTTCGTAGATTTGTTTGAAAGTTTTACAATTACATTATATTGCATATGCGACTCGTAGGAAACGCTGACCATTCCGGATGAGATTTCATTTAGAATCAGCAAGTTTTTCAGAAATTACGCATGGTATTTTTTCAACGGACGTAGCAAAAGTGACCCAGTTTTCAGTCGCATTTAAAAGGAAACAAATGTTTTGCACTTATGAAAAAAAAAGTCTCTTTGCTTGCTAAAAATATTTGAAAGATGGGGCATTTCAGTGTATGCGTTGGAAACAAAATTACTTATAATTAAGAAACAAAAGCAGAATTCCAAAGTCATCTTTAGAATTATATTCATGTTGAAGTGCTCGAGAACATCAATAATAAATCTGTGTTAATTAATTTCGTCATTGTTCCATAATTTCTAACATTAATAAAAACGGTTTTACGTGTGTTAACAAATATTCTACTTGCAATGAAAACATTTGTAACTACATTATTACATATAAATTGTACTGTTTTTTAAATATAATATGGATAAAAGTGGAAGGGAATTTGGAAGACAAAACAATTGTTTGTTTAACAAATTAATATAAATGGCGAAAATGTTTGATTCTGGATTTAAACAATAAAATAATAGATTGTAGATATTATTTTCTTTTTGCTCTTGGTTATCGCTAAATGCATAAGATCGGGATCGTAGACGGTTGTCTATTAGCAGTTGCTAAGCATATGAAATAGCTTTTGTGTGGCCTTCACGTGTGTATGATCTATCATGCGTCGTAATGTATATTGTAGGTTATATGTCATCTGTGCTCAACAAACAGTTTTTTAATACTTCAAAGTAAATCCATTTGAATTTGATGCCAAGCATGGTGGTAATAACTTGCGTGTTTTTATCGACTAAATTTTAGTGAGCTTAATTTTCTAGAAGTCACTTTATTATATTAGCTATAAAATTTATACAAATTTGTCATTATGAATACAAAACATATTCCATACAGATTAGTGGTTTTATATATAATGCTGGAAAATACAAATAAATATTTGAATGAATAAGAAAAGTTACAAGAATAATTGAAATAAAATTGTTCAGTGGCACAACACCTGTCTTTATAAAGTAACGACTTCGCGTTGACCGATTTTCATATTTATGAATAATTGCTTACTAGTCGTCCAGCAACAACAACAACAACACCAGCAGTAGCAGGAATAACAAACATTTCGGAGATATTTCGATTTGTTTATTCAGTTGTTCTGGAGTAGACGAAGACATAGTGGAATGCATAACTAAGTTGATGTATCTTTGGAGAACAAAATTTACTATAACATCTGACAACGTAAAAATAACCACGAAGCGGTCACGTACCGTAGATGTACATTCCAGGGAGATTCACTTAGTCGTCTTTTATTTTGCATTTCGTTATTTCCCTTGTCACCCGCACTCCCGTAAACTTGAGTATACTTGTGCAGCTGCTTTAATCACCGGGAGCATGAAGCCAGTCATTATTTATATATGGGTGATTTTAAATTGCACGCTTCCATCTCAAAAGACTTAGATCTGTCTTCAAGGTTGGTGGAGAGATTCTCTCAAGATACCGGTACGGAACTAGGATATGACAAGTACGTCCTTCTGCATATCAAACGGGCAACGAACGGACGAAGCAGGTGAACATTTTTAAGTTCGTAGATGGAAACGTCATTAAACTTCTTGACATGAGAAAATTGTATCGCGCTGTCTGAACGCGAAACAACTTAAAGTCCAGCTAGTGAAAACAGTTAAACGGGTCCTTTGGGACAAGTATTGCAGCTAATTGAAAATATCCGGGAGCGATAAAGCGGATGTTATAAATACTCCGGTACTGCAGACATTCGATGCTGTTAAATGCTCTAGGAACGAGATCAAAAATTAAACACCGAAGCCCGTTGGGTGATGACAGAAAATCGTTATCATCACACGACAGCTTCTGTCCCCAGGGTGTACCTCCCACGAAACCCGGAAGGACGTGGAATCCTAATTGTGGAATATATGCATGAGAGTGTGAACATCCTACGTGGATCATCGTCATTAATGCGTGGCCAATGGATTCAGAATTATTTATTACCACCTTCAATTACTATTATTAATACTAACGCGGTTAATCAGCTGAACATCGTTCGTTTGGATACAGAAATTGAAAAGTGATGTGTAATTATGTTCTCACATAATGCAGAGACAAACATTTTTATCAGATGGGACGAAAAACGGACGAAATATCTACTCCGTTAAACTGATAATTGGTGTCATGAGAGAGATCGGATTATATTTCCATCTTGAACTGAATAGAATATCGACTCGGTAAAATGAACCACTGTTTTTGGTAAACCGCAGTTAGAAAATAGTGATATTAGAATGGTTTCATTTACTCCACGTATACCAAGTTTCGGGTAGATTTGTAAACATTTATTTTTGAACATCGCCATGATTATTCAGGTATTGCTGGAAAGTCTGTATTTACTTGTCATTGTGCACAAGAAATGCATATAATAATAATAAAAATAAAACTGGTAATAATTTTGTTTTTATATTAAAACTAATACAAATTGGCATTTACTTTTATTTCGAATCTTAATATTTTTCGAATAAAAATTTATATCAGTAGATTTAATTAGTATCAAGTATTAACTTGATACTACTATTGTTGATAACTTTGATAATAAAATTTAAATAAATTTCAACATATATTTATTTGTAAAAGATTTGTAATTTTTTAAGAAACATTAATTTTATCATGATTATTATTCTCTAACTACAATTAGAGAATTATAGCAATTAATGAAATATATACAAATTACAATTTATTTATATTAATTATTAAACACTTTTTTAATGCGGTAAAAATAACATCAAATTAATTTTGAACTTTAACTAATCAATAACTATACTGAAAATAGTAACACATATTGATTTGATGTATGATTTTTATTCATGCATGATTATTTTGAGTACTTGAATTTTTTTGCATGTTCATCTCCAGAAATCGTTTGGATATTAACATAGAGTTTGAGCAAAACAATTTAATTTTTCTTAGTTGTGTTAATAGTGTATTTCATGGTAATTTTCGATGAAAACTTTTTTAATGCCATTCGAAAACTGTAATCTATTTTAGGATGAAGTGCATGGTATGTTTTTGTTTCAAATTTTACGTATAAAATTTTACTGCAAATGAAATTTAATTCTAACAAGATATTGTTAAAGTAACTTAATTTTTCAAAATAACTGATAATATAAACTTATAATCTGAAGTAGATTGATATTAGCGTTCAATTTTTCATATATTTAAGATCAGTAATTGTTAACATGATGAAATATCGATGATTAGCTCATACGCTGGTGCATTATTTTATACTAACTGTAAACAGAAGAAGTATTTCCCGTCGTATAATAAAGCTTTAATAAAGGAAGTGGTAGGTTCACCTATTTTGTGTTAACACAAAATAGTGTATTATATAATTAAAAATATATAAGGAACTTAAGTTCCTTATAGATTTTTTTCTTCGTATGAATTTGTATATTTTGTATTATTTACATATATATACATTTATAACAAATACATGTACATACTCAAATAAAGATATGTATGCACACATCCATATACACACACAAATAAAATATAACAATTATTAAAGAATTCTCAGTTGCACTGCAAACAGAAAATATCGTTACTGCAAAATATAAATAGCATTATAATGTCTGATAGATATATATATAACTCAAATAAAAATTATCACATTTAAATTCAACATTCACACTCATTTATAATCGATTAAACATATAAAAAATCATAAGATGTTTAAGGTGTAATGAAACAAAATTATTATTTATGTGCACATTTTGAAGGAGTCATTAATTTGTAAAATAATTCCTTTAAAAACGCGAATACATAAAATTTATTGAGCAATAAAAAAAATTCAGAGTTTTATAATCTCCATCAGTTATTGATGGGAGATAATTTCTGTTCATACAACATGATACATTTTCTGATAAAAAACCAACTCTTTAAGAAAGTACTAAAACAAATAGAACTCATCGGTCATTATGGTTAATAATAAGCAAGATATAGTTTTCAAGTGGCTTGATATTTTTGTCTCGTTTTATTGATCAGCAATGATAAAGAAATGAATTTGTTCAACAAATCACGTCTTTTATAAATATTGCCCAATATGTCGTACAAAAATACAATTAATCCGCTTGTATTGTTGGCAACTCTGATTCATAAAAAATAAAGCAACACGATACACGTAGAACTATAATGTCGGTCAAACATTTTCGAATCATCCTGTATATCATCTCGTAGTTTAATTTGTTATATTTTTATTACATGACAATTTTCATGAGCGTGTAAATCGCAATAATAGCCTGAATGAAATATTCGTACGAGCAGAGAACGATTGAAAGCACAATAACTCATTTGTACGATCATAATTGTAATGGATGCTGGAAAAACATTCATTCAAACAACAAATGAATTTAATTGTGAATAAAAAAAAAGATCGCGACTACGCCGCGTTTGGCTTTACATGGTTTTTTATTTTATATAAAGCAGCATTATTTGTTTTTATTTCACCGTACCGAATGATATTGTCGAGTGCACGCATTTCAGTGAGACCCCGCATCATTATTACGAAATATTTTCGATTTTCGAGTAAAGAATTTAATTAATAAAATACGTGAAGTCATTCACATGAAAAAGATTATTGGAAATTGAATACCATCTGAGGCTTTTATCGTTTCATTTTCATTATAGCTCCTTGATAAACATTAACTCGAAATTAAACGGAATTTTTAATGCGTGAGAAATCGCTTTTTAATTACGCGAACATCCTCTCATTTAAAATTCATCGACTTTTAAAAATGCAACCGTACTGATGCGCGATTAATATTAATCCGTACACTTTTTACTCATTACTTCCTCCATTTTGCATCACAAATGCAACATAAAATTAAAAACCATAAAGATTGAAAGAAGGTTTATCTAAAATTATCAACGCGCTTTGTTCATTTAACAGATTTCGATTTTTTTGTTTATTGCGTTCAGTATCAGAACTTTTGTTTGTCGTAAAATAATTTTAAGGTAAATTTTATATTACTTTTAGTCATGGCTGATCAAACGACTCTTTGTTGTTTCAATGCTTCAGCGTTTTGTTTTTTCCAAGTGTTTCAAAACTAACTACACTTTATTTGTTATATCATGGGAGATTCTGTACGGTTGTTTACGGTTGTTATTCGAAAAAGTTGCATTTCATTGAATAGAATAATGAAAAACGAACTATCAATTCAAAAAGACATTTGTAGGTTTAAACGTTTTAATGCAAATTTCGTATTTTGATTTGCTGAAAAAATTGGTTTGTTTTCGCATTAAATTAAATACGTAATTTACTGTTTCTTTTGCAACAGATTTTTTTATCTTATCGTTATATTTATATGACTCATAAATTGCAGTTATCATGTCGAATTTTACGCTAGAAGGGTAAAAGACGCTATTAAAATACTAATCAAATTCAACCTTTGTTATACATAAATTAATTATGAATAAAAAATTACAACAACATATTCTCTCGAATTGGTGTTACGATGATTATGTCGATATTAATAAAACGGTATAATTTTAATACTTCAATGAAACAAAATGTTTAACTGAATCTAACTTCAAAATAAACGACATTTAGTACAAAAAACCAAAAAAGCAGATTAACTGAAAACGTTAAAATTTAATGACGAATAAATACATTTAATAAAATATTTTATTAGGTTAGTATTAAAAATCTTTTTTTCTCAGACTGATTTACAATTTTGAGAATGTGTATTGATTGGGACCGAAATAGCGGGTTTTTCAATATTAAAACAGTAGTGTCGCAAGATCTTGTAATCCACTGTAAAACTGTGAATCGGCAAAAACCAATATTAAAACTTTCGGATTATCAAATATATAGAAAGCCCTTCTGCTAACAGTCCATCATTGTATTTTTTTCTTTCGGCTTATCTTTTTAAGAATTGTAACATTACAATATATATATTCAATATATTCATATTGACAATACGTTCAGTATCAACACTACATTATGCTGGTAGTTTGTCAATATGACAATATGTAGTATTCCAACGTTGAATATGAGGATAATTTTTCAGCATTAAATACTGTACTCATGTAGCGCTGCAATTTAGTATTGTTTCAGAACATTTTAATAAACCTTTAATAAAAATTACACAGATGCAGTATTGATTCTTCTAGTATTTTAACATTAATCAAAACGATACAAAATCAAAATTTGCCTGAATTCGTGTTAATAATTAATCGGAATTTCAAAATTGATGGTGCTTCATAACTGAAATTCAACATCGAATTATTACTAATCGAGAGTTTTGACGTTAATTTATTAGCATTGTAAAATTATAGAGTTAATAACCAAAGTTTAATAGTCAGCAAATATGCTAGAATCTAATTGGTAATTTGTAAATAACTAGAAATATACTGTTTTATTATTAACGTTCAGCACGGAACCATCATTCATCTGCAGATTTGATAGCAATTTGTTAATACTAAAACTGCAATATTTCAGCACCAAAATATATTACTGATTCGAGATCATATTAATATTCTTACAATAATAAACATTTTCATATCTGAAATATTGAATTTCAACATCAATTCATTACTGTTTCGGGATTTCGCTTATCGAACGATAATTAAGAGATCGGAAAACAAACATATTGAAATGCGATAAAAGATGAAAAAAGATAAAAACATAATAGGCAAGGTGTTTTCTGCTTACTTGATATATTTTCGTTGATTCGTTAGTTGTGACATTTTTGTTTTCCAATTTGTTTATCTGTCTCTATTACTGGTATATTTAAATTATTAAAAAAGAAAAAACGTATTAATCCAGCAATATAATTTACTAATCCTTCAATACTTAAATTTTATTTTTTATTATTTTTTTCACAAAGTTGGTATGAAAACTCAGACGGTAGTTTATTTATTTACTCCTAATTTGTAATAGAAATTATTTTGCCATTTAAAAAACACGATATAATTTAAAATGTAAAAAATAAACGCTTTTAAGTTATGCTTCGGAGCAATTTCAAACTCAATGTTGTTTTCGAGTAAATTCCTTTTACTGATTATTCACTTGAATTGTGTGCATTAATTGTGTGCTGAAATTTGTAATTATATTTTGTTCTTTATATTTTCCTCTCTTTTACAATAGTTTTACTTTATTTTGTCCGTGTGATTACATTACATTGTATTGTCCAGAGCTTCCCAGAGCACGGATAGAATCCTTTTCAGCCAACTTTAACAAATTCATCACCATTTTTTTTTCGTCGTGTAATCAATCACTGTCATTGGGTGGAATTTTTTAATCGTATTTAATCTAATTCCGATTAAGTGATTACACAATTGAATCAGAAGTTTATTCAGAGTTCTAATTAACTTTATTATGGTCATTGAGTGTAACATTACAACACATACAATACGTTTAATTATATTGTTTAACCTATGTAAAATAAGTTGCATTCTTCGGTCAGTGTGCATTGAATGCTACTTAAAAATGATTAAATTATCTATTCACCTGAATCAATAAATTAAATTGTTATATAATATTTCATAACGTTACATATCAATCATTGTTGTTTGAATACTGGCTTTAGTCACTTTGTTTTCAATATTCTGTTTTGATTTAAGACAAATGCAATTGAAATTTTCTACGGTTAAAAAATCTTCATTTTTGTAAAGCAATTTGGATTTTATTTATTTATTTATTTATTTATTTTTTTGCATTTTATAACTTAACATATTTGCTGCATATTTTGTAGATTTATTATTAAGAATTAAAGTTCTAATAATACATTTTTTATAATGAATCACCAAACTCAACTTTGAATAATAATAATAATAGCATTAATGTAGTATTATTGAAAATGTTAGTTTAATTGGCATCACAGTTTCTGTAATTTTTTTACGATATTATCACTATCTGATGAGACAAAATTAATAATATTATTCAATCCTTAATTCATTTATAAATTAGTAATACAATTTTTCTTAAAGTATACACAACTTTAAGTTTGTACATCGAACAAACAAGATGAGAAATCAAACGGAAAAAATTTTTCTCCATCGAAAAATTGTTTGTTTTCTTTGCAGAAGTAATGTTTTTGTGATTTTAAACAATTATATTTTAAAAGTTAACAAGTAATTTTTAATAAAACTTGTGCCTGAAAAATTGATTACGTATTTAAAGAAATCATAAGAGTGTTTGTAATATTTGAAAAATCTAAATAAATGAAACTATTTGTGATCTAATTTGGAAGATATTTTACATTGTTGTTGTGAAAGTAAATTTGCAAAATGTAACGAATATACCTATTTCTATTATTTTTATAAAACATCCAGTGCATAATTCTAATCTTTTTGGATTTTTACATTTCTGAGTTTTAGAAACCATTTGCATGGCTTAAACTAATTTATTTGGAGCCTAAAAAACTAAATATAGAATTGATATGTAAAATATTTCTTTCGTTCGTAGGTAATACTAACTTCTGAAATATTTGATTCTTTACACAGTTATAAGTTTTACGTTTACAAATAAGTTTTTAAATAAGTTCTCATATACATTTTCAATACGTCTTATATAAAAGCAGCAAATAAATGTCTAATACGTTTTCTTGTAATGTTTCAATGCTTCGTATATAAAAGCTTATACTCAAAATTTGATAAATGAAATACTAAAAGTAGAATAGTAATATTAAATGCATAATGTATAAATAATAACGGTCTCTTATAGAAATTTAGACTGGATCAAAGGTAGCCCAAAATTAATTCCTTCGGTCTTCCTTCATCACGAATGTAATTTCTACTAGGGATTTAACCCTAACAGAAATTAAATTTGGACCTCTATCATTCTACATTAGTAAATACATTATTCGACAAAGTAGACGTACAATATCAAAAATTAATTAGAATTATAATTTGTCATTAAGACTTTTATTTTTGTATAAATAATTAGAATTGAGTGGATTATATTTAAACAAAAATTTATTTATGCGCTTGTATTGCAAATGTAGTATTCTAAGACTGCATAATGAATATTCGTGTTTTTGAACACATTTCATAAAATGAACATAAACATTCGTGCAGATATAAATATTATATATGTATATAAAATATTGTTTACTGCGTATATTTATATATTTAAAAATTACAAGTATTACGTAGTCAACAAATAATTCCAAATTATTATATGAATGTGTAATTTGGTAAAATGTCACTTCAATTTCAATTATAATTTTTTTTTATTTTGCACCTTGTTTATGTTTAATACATTATTCTACGCCAATCAATAAAATTAACAGTTGTATTGATTCAAGAAATTCGTTGCACAATTCCCTGCTTATTCAATTTTAATCATCGATATTCATTCGAAAATTTTTTATCAATTACAATTAATTTTCCTTTCAAAAACTTTATGAAAGATTTGCTTTTAATTCCGTAATTTTCAGCAGCTGACACCGCAATAGTTAATATCATAAATTTTTGCAGCATACATCACCGGAATAGCGATTTCATAAGCATAATAACTTCTTTTAACTTCTTCTTTCAAATTTCGTTGTTAGCTAATACATTTCACAAAAGAATGATTTCCAACTTTTAATAAAAATTCAAGACTATTATTGTAGAATACAGGTCGAGTTAATTTAAAAATCATTTGTCATTTACAATATACCTGTCAATATCTAAGCACATGTTAATCACATAATTACATCAATGCGTTTGTGTTGTGCAATGTACAGATAATATCGCTTATTTTTAAGATTATAGTATACATTGTGAATGCGCTAATATAACAACAGAACAAAGAATAAAATCATCCAGGTTGAAAGAAAATAAAAAAAATTTGACAGAGTAAATGATGGATAACG
>JABFOX010000872.1:0-14576 GCA_022817665.1 Axea sp. ZL-2020
AATTTGAACGATTCACTGGCGTACGCGTCGCACAGCGCTTCCATAGTGAAAGACGCCATGGAAATTTTCCCAGGGAACGGGACGCTCGGAAACTTTAAATTACCGTGCAACGACTGGAAAGCCTTCGATCGATACGACCGAGTGTACTTAATTCCATACCTATAATGATGATGACACGTGCGTATCACTTATGATGATGCGTTTCATTTTCGCACGAGCCTGTTTCATAATTCAGTCCACTTTGGAATATTCGATTTCTTTCGCGAAAGTCGTCGGAGTCGTCTATTGATCGGCTCTAATTATAATTTTGTCTTCCGCGGTTGGCAGGACGTTTCGGTGTTTCGAATTCTAATGCTCAGAAATAGTTCTTCGTATAAACGAGATTAAAGCGGTGTGGGAAGCGCTCGCGGGTGAGAGATGGTGAGGATTTTTGTAAGTTCTGAGGAAGCTAAAGAGAAGTTTGCAAAATTATGAGCAAGCTAACGAGAGGACACATGTATTTATTACTTGAATTTAAGAGTAATTCCAGCAGTGCAGGTTCGCCCAAATTTCAAGCTTCTGGCATAATTAGGGAAAAACAAGATGGCGGACAAAATTAGGTTTTTCGACGATAGCCAAAAAACGTGTCGTCGGAATTGAATGAAATTTTGAGAGCTCGTCCAGGCAGGTGGGACGCGTCGTATGACGTATCACAAATGCCCGAACTGTCATTTGGCAGGAAATTACGCGCCACTTCCGGTTGAGAAACGCGTCGGACCAGAAGTGTCTTTGCAACTACCAACTCAGCATTCCAGCGTGAAGAAACGTTACGGTTTCAATGCGGAAATTTACAATTTTGAAGAGTCGAGATGGCGCTGCTGCAGGGAAATGGACGAATTTTTCCACCAAATTTTTATATTTCCTACGTTGCAACGTTTTTATTCGCCTATAGAATTATGACAGCCGTATAACGATTGAGGAGATCTAGTCACAAAATTCGGGTAGCAAAATAATTTAAAATGTTGGATAAAGTTTGAAGGAAACAGAACAATTTTTGTAAACTATGGATATATAGTCTGAATGCGCTCAGATGTCTCGAAGGTATGCTCAGAATTTGAAAGAAAACGACTGTTGTTGGGTAGGAGTATTCGAATTTTGGCGCGCTAGTAACTAGAGGGCGCTGGAGTCACCAGCGCGCCAAAATTCGAATCCTCTCTTCCAATACTTCGTCTTTTACCCAATTCTGAACATATTGCTCGATTCTGAATACACGGTATTTGAACAGCGTCAAAAATTACATCGATTACGACGATTGATTACATTGATTATCATATAAGATATAATGTGATATTTTTTATTGATTATTTTACTCTAAATTAATCCATTCAATTATTACTACAGTTGTTTCTAGATGAATTAACATTTAATAACAGTCTAACTACATGAATTATGCAACAAACACATATGTTTTTTATTGCGTTATGTTTTTATGATAAAAGTACGAATATCAGACGGCTTCATGATAACAGTTATCGTGTTGTCGTCAAAAGTCAACGGTTCTGTTGTGTCGTAATTCAGTATATCGTGTTCATCGACAGACCATTTCAGTCGATTTGATTCGCTGAGTTCTTGATTAGCTCCTAGTGTTGTTTCAGTAACTGATGTGATATTGAATTCGGCAAAGATATCCTAAAAATAAAATGAAGAATTATTATATCACATTTTTTACCACATAATTTTTTAAATTAAATCCAATTTTTAATATTACCATTAGGTCATTAATGTGAGCATTCGTTATATAGCCCCCCCCCCCAGGGGTGTGTCAATACACACATTTGAAGCAATTTTTAACGCTGATTATGAATCTGAAAAAATTTCTTAAATATCTCTAACGGTTCTGGAGATAAACGCGATTCAGTTTTGTTGGTTTTATTACTACTGTTGTAGTAAAAATAACTAAACAAGTTTTGTTACTTTTGCTAGTATTGCAGTAAAATACTAAATCGCCAATATCTCGAGAACTCTTAAAGATATTTCAAATTTTTTTTCAGATTAGTAATCAGCGTTAAAAATTCCCCTAGAAAACACGTAGAGGGTGGAAATACGAGTCACAGTTACGTAATATTCTTGTAATTTAGTTTGTAAACAATTAAGTCCATATATTCGTCGCTGATCGATATTCAGTCATTTTGTTACGGTAAATAAAATATCCAATTTTGATTCACGCTTTATAAAGTAAATTGTTTCGTATTTGCACAGACACTAAAATACCTTTAAATCGATTTCCACCGGTTGTGTCATCGTACTGCATTCTCCTATTTCGTACAAATGTTCAAGCCTCAACAAAATAGTGTCATCTTTCCAGGGCTCGAGTGTCAGAATATTGATATTCTCCGGCAAAGATTTCTTCAGACCAGAATACTACAAATGACGCATAATGAATTTGTTCTTTAAATCTTTCAATTATTAATTAATTAATAGTTTAATAATTATTTAATAATTAAATCAATATAATAATAAATTAATTTTGTACGATATTTTTATAAATTATACGCTCTGTTATTTTGTTTCTCATCATTCTGAGGATATTCAACATGGAACCTACATGCATTTTGTATTTATTCCGATAGTCGTTGAACGGAACGTTATTAATTGGTGTGAAAACCAGCCACGGTTGAAGCGCTAATTTCACGGTTTGTTTCTTTTCGACTTTCACGAACGCAGGATCTGTTTTTAAATTTCCGTAATGAAGATAATGCTTTCCTGTAGCGACTAAACCTTCTCCAAATGCTGTCTCGTTCAACGCTTCTTCCACGCCAAAAGCGTCATCCTTCAACAATCTCCGATGGATCTAAAAGCAGTTGGTTATAAAAGCGTGTGATTGTTGAAACCTTTCTGAGTGATTGAGAATTAAAAGTGGCATGATTTCTCGTGATGTTGAAACGCTTGTATCGTAGAGTCAGTTGTGAATTTACGGTTCATGCAAGACACTGAATGCAGGAATGAATGGTAGTCGGGAGGCGCTGGATCGCCAAAAGAACTCAACGCGCATGCGCGGAATGCGAACCAACACTCAGATACTCAACGCGCATGCGCGGAACGCGAGTCGGCAGAAGCAGATACTCAGCGCGCATGCGCGGAATGCGAACCAGTACTCAGATACTCAACGCGCATGCGCGGAACGCGAGCCAGCAGCAGCAGATACTCAACGCGCATGCGCGGAATGCGAACCAACACTCAGATACTCAGCGCGCATGCGCGGAACCTCTTTTAGGAATACACCAGACAAAATATTGTAATCCACGCGTGGTTTTTGAAATAATCTATGATACGTATTACCATTAGTTCCAACTGTCCATCGTTCAAGCTACTTCCACCTTGACTCCTGTCATTCAAAACGCTAAACCTGAAGGACGAATCTTCACTTTGCAAATAAATTTTATTTGTAACAGGGTAATAATTCCCTGCTATTGGCTCGGTCATTTCCGTGGCGTTTTCACCAGACGATCCGGTATGAGACTTTCTCTCACGTCGTAACATTTGTCTTCCATTACTGTCCGTGTAGAAAATTCCTTTAGTGTTATTAATTGTGGTGTCGTACCGAATTATTATTTCTTTTCCTACGCGGTCACTGAAAACAATGATATTCAAATTTTAATAAGACGCGATTATTCATCAAAATACAACACGCGACTCGAAACACACGATGCTGTGTTGCCACGCATATTGGCACGCGACATCTAGTGATTTTAAGTCGAACGAAATAATTGAAGTAAAAATTTGTCTACGGCAAGGAAGCTCTGTTAATAATGAAAAATTAAAATCTTTTAATTGTACGGTAAAGAAAGATAACTAGAAGACTTGGCAACGTAGCCTCGAGTGTTCCGAGTGTTTGTCGAGTGCGTATCGCGTTTACGTCGCGTAACATGCGAAATACATTTTTAGTGATGAAATTAGCCAACTCGTGACATTATTCTAGAGACGATGAAATCTGACAACACTGCGAAGGGTCTATTCATCGCACTAAACAAATTTAACGTCGTCCATTGATCCCTGTGACGTGGAAGAACCGTGAAATAAAGAAAGACACATACATGACACAACAAGGCAAGCAATAAAATACTCACTAAACAGGGATGGGACCAACGACCCAATTGTATTCTACCATTTCTTCCCTGGAATATATTCTGACAATTTCAGTAATCCAATTATTTATTTCAATATGAAGTTCCGTCACCAGGGGGCCTGTTGAAAACACAAATCGGAAGCATAATTCAAATGGTTAGTTATTAATAAGTGTTTGATAATGATAAAAAATTTAAAAAATTAAAATTACCTTTGATATAAAATGCGCGTGAGGACGATTTATTGAAACTTTCGGGTCGTGTTACATTTGGGCGAAATATGTACGCCCCTGATGACCGATTTTCAAATACCATATTATTGCCCGCTGCGGCTTTGTAAAACATAACTGTAGGAATAATTTCATGTCCATGCCCATTTTGCAATTTAATTGACACTTCGTTTAATTCATTCAAATCAATTTGAACTCGCTGATGTCAAAAAAAAAAGTATTAAAATATTATTAGTTGTGTTAACGTTGGGTTTATTATAATATGAAATTATTAACTTATTCGAAAGGGTATAGGGAGATTAATTAAAGTTAATTTAAGTTGTTATGCCTATTTATTAGATTGGCAACCGTGTGATTAGGAATTTTAAATGAGAAGGAAAATTATCCGTTTTGATTGATGACCTTTTGCCATCTTTCATGTGGTGCTATAATTCCATGTTCATAATTTCTTTTATTTTGACTGGTAAAAAACTGAATTCAATGAGATTTTACTTCAAAATTTATCATTTCAGGGGTTCTGCATGGAAATCTGAAGGTGCAAGATCAGGGTTGGAGACAACAAATCGCCACCTAATTATAGTAATTTTTAGATTAAGGGTGAAATTCGACAGAAAGAAATTTGGTAAACCAACTTTAAAACTGCATTTTTTTCCAAACTTTTAAATGGAACGAAATATATGGAAATCTGAAGGTGCAATATCAGGGCTATGAGACAACACGTCCCCACCGTGTTGTAGTAACATGTCCATGTTACTAAGTAACGTGTCCAACATACACGTCCAGTAATTTTTGGATTAATTGTGAAATTCACCAGAAAGAAGATTGGCAAACTAATTTTGAAACTACCTTCCTTTCAACATTTCTATATGAAACGAAATGAATGGAAATCTGAAGGTGCAGGATCAGGGCTAGTTAGGGATAATGCAGCCCAGCCTGGTTTCAGTCTTTGGATATTGAATGAAAATCACTAGAAATAACTTTAGCAAACCATTTTTGATACTGCCTATCTTTCATGACCTCATTCCTATATTCGAAACCTAACTTCTTGTTCACTTATAATGCGTTTCTGTCTTCTAGGAAATAATACAATACGATGTCTTAAGTAAATCGTAATCTGAAGTCTCAAGATCAAAGCTCTACGGAAGATCAGACAACGTAGTTGAAATGCTTTGATCACGTTGACAAAAGAGAAGAATGTGCTGAATCCATCTATCGGCAAAATCCGCAACCATCTTGTTGCCAACCTAAAATTATCATTTAAGAATTAAAACGTATATAATTAAATTTAGTCTATCCCTGGTTAGTATATTATTTTGCAAAAAATCTCCTGGCATTAACTGAACTCCTTAATTATATCACCTGATTTGGGCCATCAATTGTGAATGGTCTTGTTGTTATTTCATTAAACGTCAAATCTGTGTCCGTGTTTTCTTCCTGCGTCACGTAATATGATTGGAATCCTAAAGGTGGCACATCAACAGCTTGGAATACTAATTCATATGCAGAAGAACTGTTCCGTCCTGGCATTTTTCGTATTTGAGTTGTAATAGGAATTATTTGATTTGTAATTTTCCTTCCTAAAATTAATGGATATATTACTAGTTTTGTAGGTATTTAGCACTAGCATCTAGACTTACTATAAAAATCATTTTCTAATAAATAAGACGAATTATGTTCCTTAAGTCTATGTGTCACGGATGCTTCCACGAAGTTAGGGTCTTCTCAAATACAAATGACACCACGTATTATATTGCCACAAACTGATAACAGCGAAATTGTCTAAGTATGGGAGAATTCGTTTAATTCAAATATTTAAACCTTTTATTATATATGTGGATGTATTTCGAAAAATAGATCCTCCGTGATAGCAGACAACAAAATAATTGTATTTAAATTATATATAACAAAAAAAAACACAGAAAACCACTAGAAAGAATAGTAGCCCAGGCATTCAACATGCACTAGGGATTTTATTCAAAAACATTTTCCACGCCGTAACTTTTACTATTATCTACTCAGTTCTGCCAAACCGACATAAGATAATGCAGAGTTCTTTCGATCCAATCATTTTGTTATAAAATACGGTGCACATCCAAGAAAACTTTAGTTATGTTTATGAGTGGTATCAACCTAGTTACATATTTCAGTGTCACCAACGTAGTTACGTTCAATGTTTGGAAAGCAGAAATTTGTAATAAAGTTACTCTTAGTACAATAAAATTGTACAACTCACCCATGTCATCTCGAACAGTGTATGATAACCCGGTAACAGGTAGTCGAACATAGTGCGATACTTTTTGACTCAGTGGATTGTAAATAGTTGCTACAAAATTTTTATTAACTTCAGTAGTTTCGCATGTACTGATATTGAGTAGAAGGCACGATTCGAATTCTAAATCCGATTGTTCATTCCCCACTATTAGTTTCCTGTAAAGCAACGCGTTAAAGTAAAACAAATGGTCAGCCCTAATTCTCATGAGAAACATTTTTTCATTGTTTAAAAGTAACATTTTTTTGCAGATAGTTTTCATCCTGTAAGTCTTAACTTATACATTTTTATTTCTACTCTCTAGAATATTATATTTATTAATTTAGGAATTTTTAAATTGTTTGAATTATTGATAACATCAGTTTTATTTCATATATAAAGCACTTAAATGCTGTGTAATTTTAATTTAATTGAACTTTTCTATCTCCCGAGTATCAGGCACGCATGCGCGGTGAGCAGGTAAATCAAGTTGAGTCTGATTGGACGTTCGAGTCACGCTCATTACGCCATCTCTTGACCGTACTGTGAGTTCATTTACGTTCAGACTTCGCAGTGTTTATCCTCAATCACATTCCGGCGTGACTCCAGCCTTCGCGATATTCACTAGCTTGAAACACGGAACGTGTCGATCTCGACCAGAATAAACTTTATTGCATATTAACAGAATATTCAAACCATCAAAAAATGAACTTTATAAATAGTGTGTAATAATTACTTCAAAGCATTTTCCATTACAACAACATTATCATCAATCGCTTTGTACAAAAGTCTTGCGTAGTCATTAGCAACGTGTTGTTTCTCTGTACCGGTTACAGCATCATGATGTTGCATGACCCCCATGGCTTCTCTGAGTTCATCCAAGTATTTATCATTGTCCTTGTCGTATACTATTGTAGCGAGTTGTTTAACTACCTGTGAATAAATATTGTCTTTGCATTTACATCTGTCGGTTTTTGTAACGTATTTTTAAAATTTCTGTTTTAATAATTTTCGAAAAATTAACATAAGACGAAATATATCGTCCACCATTCCACCAGTTTTGGTAATGAATCCTTATCAAATCTGGTATTGCAGTCTAAAAGGTAACTGTCATATTGGAAGTATAAATTAGTTCGATCCGTTTTCAAAAGATGGCTCTGACTATTAGGAATGATGCCGAACCGCATCAATACTTATAAACCCGCCTTCATATCTCTAGTCAGATTAGACTCGAGAAGCGTATCTAGAAACTTTACCGACGAAGCAGGTTAGTTCCGTTCTTCGCCACTGGCGCTCCAACATGCCGCAATTACTTGACATGTGTGTTCTCCTTAACCCTCAAGCACTGAATCAAATAGACGTGTCTTGCGAGTCGCAAAATTGTATCGATTGTAATCCACGTTGTCAATATTGATTTTATAAGTTAATGACTATAGTTACTGCAGGAGATTAAATCAAATTAATTTCTAACGGTTTATTTGTGGAGTTCGCAGTTTGTTTAATCCTAAACTAACGCAAAAATGTGTGGAACACAGTCAACCAATGAACTAACCTTAAGATGAGTACGACGGGGGATTATTACTCGACCAATAAGAAAACAGCACTGATTGGCCATTTTATATGTGGTGTAATTATTTCTTTTATAACAACCGAGCTAATGCTCAGAATTTTTTCATAGTGACACCTTGTTTACATGGTTTCATAGACATTAAATATCTGGCAATAATATTCCGTTTATCGTTTTAAATTTCATACAAAAACCTGATATTTTCTACGTTGAATATTAAATTTCGTGTTAATTAAACACCATTTCTGAGAGGTTTCAGTTATCTACTTTAAGGCTATGTATCGCGGATACTTTCACGGAGTTAGTGTCTTCTTAAATATAAATGATATCACACATTATATTGTTATAAAATGACCACAGCGAAATTTCTTGAGTGTGGGAGAATTTATTTTGCTTACGCATATACACTTTAAATCAAATACATGGACGTAGTTTATAAACTACGATTTTGTTGTTGTCTTCTCTCACAGATTCTGTAGTTTTCAAAATGCTGTCACACATTTGATAAAAATTTTAGATTTACGAACAGAGTAAATTTTCCCACACTTATTGAATTTAACTGTGGTCATTTTATGACAATAAAATGTGGATTACCATTTCTACTGAAGAAGACACTAACTTTGTGAAACCATCCGTAATACATAGCGTTATTTTAAAGGGGCTCAAACACATCGAATGCTTGTGGAAGTTTATGGTGACAATGTTCTAACTGATGAATCATTTAGGAAATGGTTTGGATGTTTCAAGAATTGATTTTGTTGTCCTTCTGGACAAGCAAAGAAATTCAAAGACAATGAATTGCAGGCATTTCTCGATGAAGATCCGAGCTAATCGTAAGAGGAGCTTACAGAATCATTGGGAGTGACTCAACCAGGAGGTTGGACCCATCCAGGATGATTCAGCACAAACAGACAGAACTAATTTATACAGCTAATATTTAGTTTGGATTTAGATAGAATAACTTAACAACCCTGAGTCAACACAAATGCCAACCATGAAATTCACAATATAACCAGTTTGTATAACTCATACAAGTTGCACAATATAATTATTTTTGCAGTATGAGACTGATCAAATTGTTGTCTTAAATTTATATATTCATATTTTAAAATGTATTAAATGAGATAGACCTGCAAGTAATTATTTCCTAATCTTTCAAAGTATTTCAACGTTGGTCTGGATGTAAAGTAACCAGTCCAATACGCGTGGGGATCACTTGCATATGGAAAAAAGTCATCTGTTTTGACGGGCCATTCTAGTTGTTCCTCATGTAGAGCCTTCAGATAGCATGATGGGGTCGAGTAAAACATGTTGTATTCAGAACCATTTCGTTCATTGGCATATCTGTAACAGAACGGTGCATTAGCATTTTATGTGGGAGTCGTAAAAGATAAATAATGCATAATAAAAACAACAATCCATATCCCAACATGGTTAATATAGGGAATTATCCCAACATGGTGCTTAATTACGAAGTTGGGAAGTGATTATAATAAATTTCATACCTCAACATGGTGTTTAATAAGGAAGTTAGGAAGTAATTATAGGGAATTACCGACAATAACGTGGTGTTTAATAAGGATGTTGGGGAGTAATCATAGGGAATTACTGACAACAACCTGGTGTTTAATAAGGAAGTTAGGGAGTAATTATAGGGAACTACCTAATCCAAGGTATTTGATAAGTTAAGTTAGTTGGGGTGTAACAATAGGGAATTACCGACAACAACATGGTGCTTGATGAGAAAGTTAGGGAGTTATTATAGG
This sequence comes from Axea sp. ZL-2020, assembly GCA_022817665.1. Lineage (NCBI taxonomy): Eukaryota > Metazoa > Arthropoda > Insecta > Hymenoptera > Scelionidae > Axea > Axea sp. ZL-2020. The sequence continues at coordinate 9,915 of JABFOX010000872.1, forward strand.
AAATTTCCTATCCCAACATAGTGTTTGATAAGGTGGTTGAACGATAATTTCATATTTTGTAACTCCCCATAACATATTTTATAATTCCCTATAATTACCCACTATGCTACTAATATATTCTGGCATTACAAATTTTTAAGGTTTTGAGTTGGCACGTAGGTATTTTGCTTTGATATTTATCAAAGCCGATCATTAACAATCAAATTAACTAGGATTGACTCTAGGTTGAAAATTTTTTTTGTACAAAATAGAATTAAAATATATAAAATAAGCTCCAAACGATGTTTTACTGTAATTAATTAACTGACCCAGACTTACCTAATTAATTTATCGAGATTCTGAAAATACATTTCTGCATACTGATAAGTAAAATCACCACCCATGGTCATTAAAACATTGTTTGTACGATAATACTGGGATTGTTTTCTAGTGTAATTTAGATAGTCGTTGATCTAGAAAATAGAAGCCGTATCAGTAAATGCACAGAAACATAATTTATTACAATACTAACTATATTATTATGCAAATGTTCTCATGAGTTATAATCATAAATTATTAAGAAAACGAATTTTATGAATAACATATTTATTGTACATATATTTATTGCGATTACCATCTATTCAAAATAATACAAAGTTCAGAAGTTGTTCGAAACGAAAAAGAAAAAGTATTTTGTAGATAAGAAGAAATTTCATTTATCAAAATTTTTAAATTCTTTAAAAAGTTACTACCCAAAAAAATAGTACTAACAAATATTTAATCAACCACTTATATCTCGTTTTAAGTATTCAATAATTAGTAAAATAAAATAATATCATTTTATCACATAAAAATCTCTTCCTGATAAAAATAATTATACATGGTTCATATAATTATTCGTACAACGCGCGCTTTTTGAGTGCTGCTCTCAAATGCAGCAGCTGTGCGCTCTCATTCTGCGCATGCGCGCCGAGTATCTACTTCTACTGGCTCCTGTTCCGCACATGCGCGCTGTGTATCTGCTTCTACTGACTCCCGTTCCGCGCATGCTCATTGATTATCTGCTTCCACCGACTCCCGTTCTGCGCATGCGCATTGATTATCTGCTTCTACCGACTCCAGTTCTGCGCATATATGTTAAAAATACGCTTCTGTAGGCCTCATCACCTGCTTTTGCATTTAAAATAGCATTTCTACCATTTATTTTTGCATTTGAAACAGCATCTTGCAGAGTTCTAGAGGGATGAAATTAAAAAGCTGGTTGTACGACTGGTAAAAGCTGGTTTGCCTTAACACAGATGGAAATTATGTTAAAAATAAATTATAGCGCAGTCTTTCACGTAAAAATAAAACTGATGAAAAATGTACGCCAATGTGTTTCCAATTTCAATGTACCAAACTCCATGAACCACGTAGAACTAGTTCTACTAAGACTACTTTTTTGCACTGAGGTAATTCTTCTCCCACACATATTATCGAATTTGAATAAACAAACAATGATTGATTATGAATGAAATATTTATGTCGTACAATTTATTTTATTCCATCTCCCACTTACTCGTTTCGGAACGTTATATTCAGGGCTTTCGGGATTATCAACAATTGGCTCATCCGCACATAAAAAGTCAAAGCAGAAGCCAGGTGGCGGACTGTACGTGTTGTATAAAATTCCAGTAAAAATGTCACCTTTGCTACCTTTGAAAACGAAAATAATTCCTTGTTTGAAAAGTCTCATAATTCCACCCGTGCAGATATACATTGGAACATAAGGGATGGTTTTTACATTTGAAGAGCGACATAATTATTCTAGCACAATGACGCAATTGTGCTGTAAAACAATTTCATAAAAAAATTTCTACAGCTTTCGATGAATGATTTGGAAATGACAAATTTCATTCTTCACCTAAGTTAGGGTTGCCTTTCCAAACGAACTCCGCATTTTTGTTTCTTAACCTGTTGCTTTTATCAGTCCAGTCCAACCGACCGAGGAAGTACCCATCAAATCCGAACTGAGCAAACATTCCAGCTTGTTCTCTGGAATGACCAAAAGGGTCGATTTGCCAGCCAATTTTCGGCCTTCCACATTTGCCCAAAGTATCATCTAATCGCCTGTTTCAAAACAACATAAATACATCATTAAATTGTCAGATCATTACAGCAACGTTTCCTGATCAACATGAATTTATTTTATAGCTGCTTCAGGAGCTAAAGCAACCCTAGCATAACTGCTGAAATGTTCCTGATTCGTCTTATGGGTCAACCTTCTTCATCCACCCCTGAGAACATTTGGGTAGTTCAACAGCAGTTTTTAGCAGTGTTTCTGTACAAACATTTCCATTTCTTGGAAAGCAATGTGACCTGAGGAAAAACCAAGTTGATTAGACGGGGTATTGCCTATGTTCATCACTGTGACAAGTTGTTGACTTCGGAACAACTTGTCAGAAGTTGTGAGACTTCGGACCCTCTCAGGTCTAAATTGTGAATGGTCTGGTCAGACAAACTGAAATCCAGCCCTTGCAAGCTCGCGTTAAGGGATGTCAAGATTTCAGAGAAATGAACAATTGATTGTCTTTTCAACCTAATCCTAATCTCTGCTTACAGACACGTCTGACTTATGTAATACCACAAAAAGTCGTTAGAGAATTTCAGAATTCTGGGTTTTATAGAGGAAGAAGGGTCAAAATTTCGATCGTTTTGAACTGTTTGAAATTTATTTTGAATATTTTTATGAAAATCAGAGCTTAGAAACCCCCAAAATATAAGGAGATTAAGAGACAAGATATTAGTATTTCTGTTATGGATACCCACTTAATTTTGTTTCATCGAAGTACCTGTTTTTTCTGGTATCGTATAAAAAAGAAGGTCAAACTTTTAACCCTTTGGTTGCAGGTACATTTCTATTACGTTGGTAACAAACTGATGTACCCCACCATTCAATCAAGTATGACCTTGGAGTGTTTTCAAATCACCAGTTCCTCTATTGGTTGAATTGTCTTCCACCAACTCAGCACTTCTGGTAATGGGTCTTTTACGGTATTTTTTACTCTTTGTTTTCATTTCGAAGACCTCGTTACCTCAGGTCAGATATAAATTGTGTTCCTTGACTCATCAAAATTATCCCTACTTTTTCTTTTATGTGATGTTTGTAAACTGAACATCCATCAACACAGTTCCTCCACCATTCCTTCCAGTTCTGCATTTTGTGTTCCATCCACAGTGCATCCTTTTCTAATTTCACCAAAGTCAAATTTCATATTATCCTCCCATCTAGGTCTCGGAACAGTATCTTAACCTTCCGTAATTTGAAAAACAAACCTTCACAACATTGTTCAACACAACTTTGGGGACAAAAATTTACTTCATTCCCCCTCCAACAATTGTCAGAAATCCATAGTAACACGCAAAATCAGCTTTCTCCACAAACAGCCTCGGTAGCACAGTGGACGAAGTGACAATTTTACACCGCTGCTACCGTGGTTCGAAACTCGGTCAAGGTAAATTTTAGGTTTGAATGCTTGAACATTCAATACTGTTAAAATACTCTGTCAAACTACCCGGGTGGATGAGGGAAGGGCCAAAAATAATCTCCACGTGCGGCTAGAAAAATCCTTCTTTTTCCATTATTTTTTAAACAAAACTGTATATTTTGTACAACAATATATGATTAATTGTACCTGAAGCCCCAGGTATACTGATCAATAAGCGAATGATAATGCGTTACAGCTTCATCGGGCATACTCCATCCTCCACCTATGATTTCCAGTCTTCCGCTGTTAATGAGGTCACGAACTCTTTGTCTTGCATCTTCATTCTGACTTTTCCACCAGTGCCAAAAAAAGGCGGTTTCCACTTGTATATATCTGTGCACAGAAATGTCTCGTGACTTTCTTAAAGGAAACTATATTGATGAATTAACACTAATTTTGCAACAAGAGATATTTTTCAATGGTTATTTCAGGGACCGTAGAGTTCTAATAATAATATTTTATGGAATACTACTGATCCGATGTAATATTTTCGGTAGAAGACCTGTATTTACAAATTTAGTGTTTACTAAAAATGCTATTAAATCGTTATTATTTTAAAAGTACTGTCTTGAGAAAAACTGTTTTATCGACACATAAACTGTTTACATACGAATTACCTTCTATTAGGGTCTTTCTGCAATGCCTCCACGTAACTGTCGATAATATATTGAACTCCTGCTTTCTGTATTATGGGATGACCTTAAAGTAAATAAAGCAAGTAATCAGAATTTTTAAAAGTACTGTAACATGGCGGATGATCCGCCATTATAAAAAAAATCGAATGTAATCAAATGCTGTTGAGAACGACTTGAGGTAGGTTTGAGAAATTCAAGAAATGTGTACGGATGAAATTTGCAATTGATATTGAGAAAGATTATCAATGGTGAGTGCGTTCTATTTTCAAGGTCAATGTAAATTTAAGTATCATTATAAGGTACTGGGCTCTCGTTAGATCACTGAAGTTAAGCAACACTGGGCAAGGTAAGTACTTGGATTGGTGACAGATTATATTACTACCATACACTATCAAATCTGAACAAAGGAAAATGTCCTGTAACCTGCGTCAAGCCTAAGAAGCTAACTGCTTAGCTTCCCACATGGTTCGAGACGACGCAACTTTAGGCCCCGTTTTCATTCATGTATACTCATACACACG
>JABFOX010000873.1:0-14569 GCA_022817665.1 Axea sp. ZL-2020
GTCAGTAAAGTTGCAATTGGTATATCTGTAAAAATTTAAATTTATATTAATTGCAGTTGTAAATTATAATTAAACAGTATTTATTTTCTAAAAAATAGACACTTCATAATCTTTTTTACAATATAATGTAAATACAAAAATTAAATAAATAATGAAGAAATAATAGACATAAACTGAGAGAAATCATTAACTGAGAAAAAATCCGTTTTATCATCAGAATAAATTTCTTTAAAACTGAGAAAACTTTTTTCTTGTTATATATTTCCGTTTATTTTAAAGTAATAATTTTAATAATGCATTTTGTATGTTCTAATTTCACTTGTTTGATCTTATGTCAAATTTGATTATCTTCATTTTCCAAATTCACTTATTCCGTTCAATAAAACAATTGTTTCTTTTTTTGATTTAAAATTTGATCATACATATTTTAGTTTTCACAACAAAAAATTAGTTTTCGCATAGAATTTTATTCTTATTTTTGGAAAGAAAATCATATTGTGACTTACATTTTGTGCACGGTTGTACTTTTAACAATGCTTTGTATGAAAAAGTTATATTAGACTGTGAAATGTATTTTGAAAAGTAACTTTGGTTTACGATAACAGACTAAAATATAAAATGATGTGTTCATCTGAAAATGAAAATAATGTATTAACAGAAACTGATATCTTTGTAAATGATAATAATATTTCATATGAATATAAAAACACTGATTGTTATTTATCAATATCCTTGTGAAATGGCAATATATTTCCACTTCAATGGAAAGTTAAAAATTGTTTTTCGGATCTTCAATTGTATTAATGACACTTATGCTTCAAGTGCATTTAGTGACGATTGCGATTGAGATGATAATCAAGTAATTTGGATTTTAAATTATTTCCTAATCTTTTGTCGTATTTTCCGTGAAGTTATAACCGGTAGACGACAAAACGTGAAAAGGAAGGGAAGTGGTCCATTTATCAGTCGTATTTTGGACGCATTGGTTGCCACGAGCAAGCGAGAGTGCCCCACCATTCATAGAAGGCGGGCACGGTCTTACGTGAAAGTAAGTCTTCGTTGACTGAGAACGCGTGCCCATGGTCCTGGTTACCTGCGAGTAGAGTTTGCAACGGGGGTAACCCCACATTACGTTGCCGACGAAGGGGCTACGCGAAACAGACACGAACAGTGCAGACACTCAACAGACGTCGGCTTAACGCATTGCGAGTACTCTCGACGATACTTTTCCGTCAAGTTCGTGTTACCGGTAATTGAATCTCTTGATCCTTAGCTTCAGAAAGCGACTAAAAAATTTTTTTCTGGTTTTTAACTTTTCATACGACAAATTCAACTACGACGTTCGTTGCTCCCAGTCAACTCGGAAATCCTGATCTCGAGGTTTCATTAAAAGGGAAGGAAACTCGATCCATCAGGGTCAAATTAAGAAATTATCGTTTTGGTTCTTGATTCATCATTCAAGGATTTCTGGGACACTGTGTACAACGATCGACCAAGGATCTTGAGATACTTCAGATCTGAATGAGTCAAGTGTTTTTTGTTTGCTTTGTTTTCTAAATTAGCAATTAATTGATTTATCATCGGTTTTTAGTTTGCCTTTTATTTGACAGTGAAGAAATTAAAGTGGATTTGGTAATGGACGTAATTAAGTAGTTTGAATGATAAACAGACGTAGTATAGAGTGATTGAGAAAAACAATTTCAGTCCGGAATCTGCAGTGGCGAACATAGCTTTGCAGGGTAGACGAGAGCTTGTTCGGATTGAAAGTGACAGACGAGTGTTTGGTTGCCGTGCTCTGTGTAGGTTTTCATTACCGAAAGAAGTGTTGAGGCACTCGTGACAATGAGAGAGGCGGTGTTGACCGCTTGTTTGCTCAGTTTTGCACTGGCTGGTAGTCCTAGGCTGCCCAGGACTTCCGCGGATCAGCGCAGTATCCGAAATGCTCATCTCCAAAACAACAGTAACAGCAATGTCACGGGAAATATCTTACCACCTCCTACCAGAGGAATTCCAAGAAATCGGTAAGTTCATGCATAGTTCGCTTAATAAAGTCAAGGAGATTTATCAAATTACTAGTCATTTTTTTTCATTCAATTTTTTTGGTTCATTTTCTTCTTATATGCATATTTATCTTTATAAAGGGGCATCTGGGTGAATGACAATGAATAGACAATTGTGAAAACAACCATCCAGTTTAATTATTTATTTGACAGTGTTTTTGTACTAATATAGACAATGTCAAATTTTTGTATTCTCTCTCTCTCTTTCGAACGATTGACCTTTCAGAAGTTCAGAAACGATTCCATTTTAAGTAAATAGTAATACAACAGTCTAAATGAAAATCTCACTTTTCAATCAAATGTTCTTTACTTTTCTGTTTGTTGAAAAAGATTCTCAATTCATTTGCTGTAACATTAATCTAATGTTTGAAAGAGTCTTTAAAAAGATAATGATAAGATGATAGTAATTCAGTTCTTTAATTGAATTATTCTTTTTTATTTCATCTACAATTTTTCTGCATTAATAATTATAGTTATATTGGAAATGAGACATTTAAGATTTATAAATATTTAATATGATTTGCATCATATGCAGAAAAGTATCATGTATTTTATTTGTTTAGTATAAAATGCAGTACATAATATTTAGTTTTTAAAAACAGGCACAAAATTTTAATGCAGCACTATTAAACATCAGTATTAATTATAAAAAAATTTTTTCATATTTATATTAAAAATAGTATTTTTTATAATTTGTAATATAACAAATAATCCTTAAAATGAGGACAGAGTAATTATATGATGTTATGTTTTGTAAATGTATATGTTTAGAACTATTATATGTTGAAATGCATGCAGTTCAAATTCAACATTTCTCTAAAAGAGTTTCTAACAATTAATTTATAAATTATTGTATATTAAACAATTGATGTACAAATAAAAATATATTTATATCATTCATTTTTTTATCTTATAAATCAAATCTTTTTCTTTTAAGCAGAAATATGTTTTAATTTTTATATGTCATAGTAAAATTTATTTCAAATTTTATTATAACATAAGAAATACAATTTTGGGCCTAATGTTTTAAATGAGATAATGGTATTTCTTTGTACAGAAATGATTCGTATTACATGCATCAATAATGAATATGGTCAGAAAAAAGCATATGTATTAATGTATTAATATATATGTTGAAATCACCGAGAGCTTTTCTCCTCCTAATAAAAAGAAGAAAAGTGCTGGAAAAATATACTTATAAGTGCAATTAAATAATATTGTTTAAACATTCATTTATTTATGACATAACGGTTACAGGTTTGCAATTTCTAGTTTAATGTAGTTTTCAATTTTTTTGTGGTACATTAATCTTTGTTTATGAAAATTATATAACTACAAGTTGAATATTTTGTGTCTGCCATTTATTATCTGAATTAACTGATATTATGACAATAAAAGTTGTATAACTTTGCATTCTGTTTTTTCAATGTATGTTATTCTGTAGTAAACTACTGGCAAAAGAAAGTCATTTTTCGATCGTTCCGTTTCCGCATAACTATTATAAACAGTAATTACGACTAATAAGATTCCTTCAATGCATTTTTATTTCCTATATATATTGACGTTGGTAAATAAATTTTGACGAATCCACTGCTCTCGAAAATGTACAAATTATATTTTATAGTAATATATCAATATGCACAAATTATATTTAATAAGAATAACATAAAATGATATTTTACAGTTTTAAGATTGCAGTTTTATCATTTTAATGATAAAACCTTGATTTATATCCATTATTAATAATTTTGAAAATTCATGAACAAGTGTGCTTTTAAAAATCGAGAAATGCAGTTTCAAAAATCGTAAGTACAATATTTGTCGTTATTATTTAGAACAATATCATTACCCAAGAATGTGAGAAAACTACTAATGGAAAAATTACAAAATATTTTCTGAGTAACAATTTATTTTGTTGTTTCCAAAATATTAGTTACATTGCATCAATAAATGCTTCATTGATTTATTAATGTACAATATTCACAATATATTACTAATGTATCATCAGGTCGCAACTTTCGAATGTATTCCGGATAGTAAAATCAAGATTTCGTAACATAAGTGTGACTGCCATACAATAAGGATCGCGTATTTAGTTTAAAACAATCTAGAGATATATTGTAATCGTTAGACTCTCCTAGAATGTACGATGTAAAACATTGCAGGAATGCTTTGATAGATTGAAACAAATAGCACAACTTGGTACATTGTGAAATTAAAGTATGTCAACAATCGTAACACTTTAAATATAAAATTTTAATTCTTTCACGTTGGTTCAGTTAAAATTACAAAATATTTGATCGAAGCATTGATATTAACATTTATAACAATATCCCATTTCACATGCTTGTAAAAGTGAAATTGGTAGTAGCTCGTTATTGGTATGTCTCCAGAATATTCTGACGGAGTTTCATTATGTATCTCAACTCGAATATTCTACTAATTAAAAATCTTACAACTCGTTTTACGTGTTTTAAAACATTTCATTTTCAGTTTAAAAATAACATCGATTAATATTTATAATTCGTACAAAAACAAATGTGCAATTTAGAAACAGCGATGGAAAGTGGTCTTGAACAATACGATTTTAATACGATGATTTAAATTTTCATGTATTAATGGTAGTAAATGATGGCATTGCAGCGATGCAAATTTATACAATGCCATAACATATTTAAACTAATTCCTAATTATATGCATGTACGAATAAGGATGAGATCTTACCATTCACAAATCACTGTTCAATTCTCCGAACATCTAATTGTTCACGTAACTAATTCCAATTACATTTCAAAAAAGCATTTCAACGTGGTACTTTGGTGAACCCGATACATTAACTAAGGTCATCGAAGTCTCTATTTTATTATGAAAATGATGAAAGTTAAGCTTTCACCAAATCTTCAATTTCGAAGATGTGCCTGCATAGATTTCTGTATTAATAAAGATCGTAGCGTTTTGTTTGTTCATTTGTATGCAATACTTCCTGTCTAATTAAATCGCATTAATTAAATTCACGATAAAAATTGATGTGCATCACCGTCTGTGTTTACATGAGCTTAGATTTTTCTGTGTTTCAGTACACGGTGCTCCAGTATCTGTTGTTTTCCGTTGAAGCGGCTCCCGCACCCTCGGGGGTCTGAAAACTTTTTCATTACTCTTCCCACCGCGCACGAACACCTATCACCGAGACGACCGTTTGTTTCGCGTACGTCGATACAACCATTGCTAACTTCCGCTGGACGGTACATTTTTGCTTTCGATCGTTTCGACTATTAGTGATCGGCATTGTGCAGAAAATTGCTTCGGAACCTTTTTTTTTTCCTTTTTTTTTACAACTAAAAAAGCCAAAGTCACCTTTTAATTTTGAAATTTTAGAGAAAACACAGGTCTATATCAAGAACGAAAATTAATTTATCTTATGCTGTGTTTGACGAGAAGTGCACATAATGACGATAGGTGTGGTGACTGATCGAAATTACGTTGATGTAATTCAACATGACATCGGTTGAAGATGTTCCATTGCTAACAAATAATGCATTTTTATTATAATAACGTTTGTGCACAATTTCAATTTCATGTTAATATTATAATACAACATATTTACGTATTTCTTTTTGTGTGGAAAAATGGCTTTTTATTTATTTTATAATAAAATTAAACAAACAAATTTAAACATATTTCTCAATTTTATTTTACTTATTTGTATTTAAATAATCTCCTTATTTGTTGTACTTTTATTATTTTATTTAAAAGTTGAATCGCATGATTCATTTAAAAATATTTAAATTAAATATTAGATTAACTTTTGTTTTATGAAAACTTAACATTGTTACTAATACGAACACAATTTAATTGAAAAAAAACAGTGTAAAGTTCGTCTGGTTTCATCGCGTGCATTGCACAATTAGTCGAGTGCGATGAAAGTAATTGGTCGGGTAATGAGACGTTGGAAAAAATGGGGTTTTCGGCAATAAAGAAGTTTTATATTAACCTCTACTGAATTAGAGGTTCGTTTATTTTAGTGATAAATGTGCAAATTTTGAAATCATACAATATTGAGAACAAAATGTATATATTAATATTGGTATTTATTCAATTAGTCCAATACAAGTGTGTTAATTTTGATGACACATACAATTAATTCAATATCATGGATGAGAAAGATAAGCGTGTTTTCGTTTTCGTTCATTTCAATTATTTACCCGGAATACACTTTTAAAGCAGATATATCAAAAATTACATTTATGTATCATGTATATTTAATTCATATAATAAACACTGCTATTTAAGAGAAATTGAAAAGCAAACTTGCAAATACTTTTACCATTTAATTATTAAATACAACGTTTTGAAATATCGGTACTTCAATATAAATGTTTAATAAAACGGAAATGAAAAATCCTCGTTTTTAAAATGAAATTTATCGGCTTTTTATATATTAAATAACTTGAGCGGTACTACGTCAAGATATTAATCAGACTCTCGTTAATAATATTTCTTTAACAAAAATCTAATTTGTTACTAATTTCACTAAAAATTTCTGTAATCGGACCACGATCCGTTAAAACATTACGTAATTTATGCAATTTTTGCCCTGTTAATTATTTCATCGGTATTGCGAGCGAAACGCTGCGTATTCGGGTCGTCGTTCGCGTCAAAACGGATTTCCTGGCCTGTAAGTAAAAGTGCATTAAAGCACTGCGGAGAACGAACGCCCGCGATCGTGGAAAAACTGGACCAATAACCGGGATTTTAAAGTGACAAGTCGGCGCGGTGTAACTTATGAACACTGCCGGCCGAATGTGAATCTAGCTAATTGCGCCATTCGTCTTATCCGTTTCTTTCCGCGAAAATCAAACAATATTTCGAAGATAAAAATGAAGCAAAATTGAACACGCGTTAGGCGAGTAACGGGACCAAAAGCAAGCCGATCTCTTCAGTTGTTGAATTTCGTCACACCGGTTGTTATTTTTATAAACACGTCGTAAAAGGTCCGAATGATCATTTACAACGATAAAAAGCTTTTGTTCTTATCAAAAACTAGCACCCGCGTCAATCAAATCTGAATTTTTTGAGTTCATCTACGCGACAACGTCACCTCTCGTTAGAAAGTCGAGTTCAATGATATGTCGCGTATGAGTTTCTTCGAATCTTATTGTCTGATGGTTTCAGTAAATAAATAGAAAGCAATTTTTGTTGGCCTCTTAACGTCCAGGGGTGCTGTTGTAATTACGACGAAAGTTAACTACCAAACGATCGTGTGCGTTTACAAGATGATGTTTTAGGCACCGATTATTATTGAATACTGAAATTGAACAGTGAGAATCATATGCGTGCTTATACATAGTTCCGAAAATAATCATTCGGATGAAAATTTGATTGATTCATGAACGGAGTTATTCTTTTTATTTCAGTTCAGCAAGTGTGCGCGTTAAGAATTCTACAGTACAAACAGTTGTTGAATTTTGATAAATAATTAATTAGCATATTCAAATTATAATTGAATTATTAACTTGTAGTAAAATGCTTGGGGCAAAAATTATTCGATGTACAATTATACTTTTTTACTTAGTTTTACCGACACTAATTTAACTTTTGCACAATTTTTTATTTGTGAATTTATCAGCAATGAATGCAGCATTCATCATTATATTTATTTTTCACTTCAATAAAATTATTCAACATCAACATCATTTATCTGCATTAGCGTTTACAATTAATAATGTATAGTTGATAAATTATTAATAATTTAAACGTATAGTTACATAAATATGTATTTACATTTATTTCAAACAATGAATTAAAAATATATAAATGCAATTAAAAATAAACAACACTGTTCTTTGTTTGAGTATTTTTTTAAAATACAATCATCTACATCAACATCTCATTTTCTACCCTCCATCATTTTTTTACCAATACTTATCATAAAATAAAAGTCGGAGAAACTGTTTCAAGTAAATATATCAAGTAATGAAGAAGAAATGAACATTAATTTCCATAAATTATATCTTCAAATACAATTAAATTTCAAAACCGCTTTAAGATTGTTCGTGTTTTAAAACAGCTTTTTTTTATACACTTCAATTCTACAGTGAAAATAAATTTAAAGAAAAGGATAGAAGCATACAAAATATACATATATGATGCAATGCAATTATATTGTATGAAAAATAAAAAAAAATGTTCAAAATATAAGTCATTTACATTTATTATCGTAAAATTAAAAAAACAATAGAGCAACGAAACATGTGTAAAGTTGAACTTATTTTAGTTAACCGCCTAACATTAAATGTTCATTATGTGTGCATTCGTGTGCAATAAAATATTATTTATCTGATGTTAGATAAATATACAATGAATGGAATATTTTTAAAAATTTTTATTATTACGACAAATAATTTATACTGGAAAATCGCGTTACTTATATCTATAAGAATATTCATTATTCAGAAAGTTTTTGGCATAACTTTTATATTTATACATTTACATTAATAAGTTATTAAAATTTAAAGAGTGATAGTGGAAAACGCTTCTCTTTGTATTTAAAGTAATGGTAAAAAAATAAAATTTATAAATATTATATAACAGCGTAATGTATAACAGATACATAATCATTATAGACGTAATTAAAAATGCGCTTGTATGGAACGAATATAGTATTATTGATCGAAATTCTTCATAAAAGTAATTCGAACAGTCATGATCAAGACGCTGGCAAACTGAACAAGGAGGAATTCTTGGATCGAAGTTTGAGATTATTTTTCATTCAGTATGGAACAAACGAACTCGTGTCTTAATCGACAATGTCTTTTTTTTCTTTTTGCTTGTGATACGGAATCAGTTCTTTAAAAAAAATGCAAGCTTAGTGCAGGTTTACAATTGTAATTGAGGGAGAATTTATTCCGATAATATGCGGATAGTCGTGTCTTCCGTTCCAAGAACCTATTTAGCTTGGAAGAGTTAACCGAAACGGAAAAGTGATGATACGGTATATCGATTTTTGTGTCGAATAAATAAGCAATTATACGTTAATCGAAAGTAAACAATCGATGTATTGTGTTCTGTTCGTACTGTAAAAGGAAAACGAGAGACTGGGTTGCAAATGGACAATCAGATTGCAATCGATGAGCATTTTTCACGAAGACGCAACAGGTGGATATTATCAATGATTCATTTACTGTGACTCACGGCACCATGAGCGTCTAAATCCAATCGAGGACAAAATTAATCGGCAATCGATCTCAACTGATTCTTGGATTGCATAACTCTAAGTAACGAAAAGTATGCTCATAACGTTATTCCCAGAATTCGCACTGATTCGAAAGGCCTACTAAAGGGAATCGATTTCTATCCGCTAGCGGCTTATTCGAAGTTGGAAAATCGGATAAACCATGTGGACTTTTATTTCATCGGCAATAAACAATTTGTCGGGCAATTTATGGATAGAAATATAAAAGTGCCTAATTGTTCTTTATATCGACAATTTGGTAAATAAAACTTCCAATTATTCAAATTAGTTATTCATAATTTATTATGGATACAATTTTTTCAAAGCTGTAATTCAAGTCTTTGTTAAGAATTATTCTTTTTAAATGAGTTAACGATCAACAAAGCGAATAATAATTTTGCGAAAAAATATTGCTAATTGTGGTTTAATAGGTCCTAAATGTTCCATTATAAAAATATAGTAAAAAACTGTGATTGGCCATAGTTTATTTATCAGTACAGTTGTAATTGAATTATATTCTGCTGAAGAAAACTCATTTACATTAATTATATTTTTACACATGTTATATAATTCGATAATAATTTTCGTTCTAATTTTTGAAAGCTATAGTAATTATTTAATTACTATTGTATTACCACTGTATAATTTAAAGAGTTGAACAAATCAAATTCATCTTATTTACATAACGCATCGTGTCGTATATATTTTAAATTCACAAATGCGAGTCGTGAATTGGCTTGACCCTACGTGACCCAATCTGGACTTTTTCTAGAGTCCTTTGCACACCTATTCTTACATAAGTGTATATCAAACAAGATTCTTTCATTACGCTATCGGTTATGCATCCCGCATTTTAAATATTTTTTAATTTTTCTTATCAGGTCGAAAAGTGAGAGCATCATTTTGCTACTATATTCTACAAATACAAAACAACCAATACGAACTGTTTTTTTTTTAAGATTTAACAGATAATATTCTCTATGAAATAACTAAACAACATTGATAGTTAATTATATTTCAATTATATTAACAAACGCGTATTTCAAAAACACGCTTATTTAATATTCATAAGAAGGAAACTTTATAAGAAAACAGCAAATAAGAATATATAAAATAAGAAATAAAAGTTAATTACAATTTATCGCTTACTTTTATTTTTAAATCATTTTGAAATAAAATGAATAAATTATCCTAAATCATTATTTTTAATGGTCCTGTACAAATTATTTCCCAAATATCTGAATTTTCCGTAGAAAAGTTTATTTGTACAAGTCTGAAGCAGTTTTAATTCCGACTTAGTGATCGGCTAGCGTGAAGCATTTATGTGCTATAAAACCATGCGTAAATTTAATAGCGCTCTTATTTGCTACTGAAAGAAGTCATCGTTTCGCAAATCATGGTTATGCCATGCATACTCTGCGAATTAAATCAAGATAAGTTTGGGATGGTCTGCGTTGCAGCAACAATTACACCTTGTTGGAAGGAAAAATAATAAAAGCCAGTTCCGACGTTTAAGTCGACCACTCTGGCGTTTTTCGCGATAAGCATCAACGTTTCAACGGCACCGATGTAACGTTTATCTCACGCGTGAAAGTGCCAAATAAGTGTGAATAATGCAATCGGTAGACCCATTTTTTACCCAAAAAGAACGAACCGACGAAAAAGTTTTCGCTCGCGAAAGCTTTCGTTTTGTCTTCTGACATCGATATCCTGCCTCGAGTCGAGCATTTAAGGCTGACCTCGTTAACCTTGCATAATTAAGGGTTTCGGTGTTTCGTCGACGCATAAAGAATAAGGCACTTTGCGCACCGTTTGAACTTGGGCTTTGTTTAATTTGGTGAAAACCACATACTGACTGCAGGGAGTTCCTCGAACACAAACTATCGACATTAGTCTTGTGTTTTTTAAGTTTTTTTTGTTTTGTTTTTTGTTGTTTTTTTTTATTCTGTTTCCAGTATTGTTTTTAATTAAAAAATCATTAATCAAAATGTCATTCAAATTGAGGAATAAAATGGACTCCTTAAAAATTATAATTAAAGTCTGCGCATGTTGATAAAAAAATTAGACTATCTATAATATACCTTCACTAAATTATAATATATTTGCAGCGTGAGATTTTTACGTTGTATCGCCTATGAAATATGCAGTAGACAAATGTGCATGAAAATTCAACTTATTATAAACAATCACGTATTGTAATATACAATATTACATTATTACACGTATTGTAATAAATACACTTACGTTACAAATATATTTCAACTAAACTCAATATGTATTTGTGAATAATTTGGTTCTCGATGTACAGATTCTCATTTAATTTTTGCTGGAATTTATATAAATAGATTTTTAACGTAAAACAGTCATTTAAAATACATGATTGTAATATTTTTATATTTCATTGATACTTCTTTCATTTTTAATAATTACGTCATTTTATGATTTTACCCTAGCGAAGTAAGTATTCGATTATGTTGGAAATATATTTTATTAATAAATATATTTCAAACGTAATTTTGTTTAATATTTTCATGAATTAAACAATGTCAGTTTGATTGCATAACAGAATTATAATAATAATCATTATAATAATAATGATAAAATGGATTTTGCTTTTTTTCAGCGTAAAGTAAACGCTTTTTGTACAAATATGTATGAGATTCATAAATAGAAACTACATTCTTGCTGTCAAATAAAATATGAAATTACCCTTATAGGGGAAGTTACATGTAAAAGTGAAAAATGTTGCAATCGTTAAAATTAATTTTACGGCGTATATTATCTAAAAGAACACTGAACCGTATCTTTGGTTAACGCGTAATGGGTGATTTTGTGCACATAAATAATCGACATTTATTATGATCACATTGAATTATTACATATTTTTTTACTATCAGGTTAAAATTATAATTAAAACTAATTCCAGAAAGGATACTTTTTTTCTGGTTGAAGTCTAAACCACAAGGACAATATTTTATGTTTTACATTACCTAATACTTTAGTCCTAAGCTTTATTCATTTTATGATAAACAACGCATTATTGATAATAAATATTTATGGAATATATTTATTACGCTATAAGACTTTACATACAATGTACTTGTATGTATTGAAATCATATTAAATGTAACGAGATATATTTATATTGAAACAAAATGGCAAACAAAATTTTCAATGTGAAATTATGTAGAAAATAAAGTTAAAGAACATTTAGAAACGAAAAATTGTTCCACTTATCGTAAAACTTGAAGCGAAAAAATTACGCAGCTTTTAACGGCGAATATGTTTCTTTTGAAACTATATCATCTTGAAATTTGGAACACGAACTTTCAAAAGCGTTGAGCACAATCATATTTTATAATCGACAAAATTGTAGCTCGTACTCCGGAGAATCATAAAGCGGTGATTTTTTGCCGATGAAAAATGCTGATGTTTCCCTTGTCGCCCGCGCATGATGATCATTACGTTTTTTTCAAAAAATCAATTCACGCTCGTGAAATACGTTTACGTTTTTTACCGTGGCACGTACCCTATTAATATAAATTTATTGCCGAATGGGAAAAGTTTGCGATACCGAAACAAGCGACAAGACGGTAATTCGTGAGTCCGTTTATGTGCGTGCATGTACACATCGACACACGTATTTGCATGTATATTTCCTGGGCAAGAGTCTCGTAACCTCGCGGTGAAACGGCACGATTTTTATTACTTTGCCAAATCGATTCAACGAGACATACAAGCTATTTACGTTGTTCGCGGACTTGTTATCGCGTAGGTTTTATCTTGTATACGATGAACTTCCCCTCTACTCTATGGCACTTGAATCATCCGTCCGCATGCTAACGCGGACTCTAATAGTCGCGACTAAATAAGCTACGATTTATAGTCCCATCAACTTGCGG
Organism: Axea sp. ZL-2020; assembly: GCA_022817665.1. NCBI lineage: Eukaryota > Metazoa > Arthropoda > Insecta > Hymenoptera > Scelionidae > Axea > Axea sp. ZL-2020. Next base: position 13,194 of record JABFOX010000873.1, read on the forward strand.
CCGTTTGGTCATTTGTAATTGCCGACTCCACGTACAGTGTTTTAGAAATATCATTAACTCGTGTACCTTTTTCAGATATAACACGTAAATTATGTTTATGTATGTACTGCAGTAAAATTATTAACAAACATTGTTTTCATTTATAGTCCATTTTACGCAAAAAACTAACATTGTCTTATTTTATATTTCGTTTCAATACAGATTACTGAAAACAATCTAGTTATTAATTGTTCGTTATTAGTGAAATAATAAAATTATTTAAATTATAATAATAATTGTAACAACATGCTTTTATTTTGCTTCTTATTCTCTAGCAAAAGCGATCACATGATTTTTCAGAGAAGGAAAACTGCGTCAACTGCATATGATGAATGATTGTTTTTTATTATATCAAAAAATAATGTAAATCGGTCGTTAATTCTCACAACTGCAATACTTCTGTTGTGCATAATAAATGTAATAAATTTGACGTATTAGAGAGATATTTGTGTGTCCAATGAAATATAAAACTACGATTTCGTAAACATTTAGAATACCAACAAATCTAGCATATGTATGGACATTGCTAAACTTTTCCCCTACTACTGACAAATCTATATTATACTGCGTTAAATTAAAACCATACTTGTCCAATGATTAAGAGAAAATTACCAACAAGGCATTCTTAAATAGTTTGATTGGGTAATTACATAGATAGAAAGAAATGTTATGTTTATGATATTTCATATTAACAACAACCTCTACTTAAATATAATAAAAAAACACGCATAAACATATGCATCGTTCATATATATATATATTCATCGGATCAAAAAATAAACAACTTCGTTTTTTAGTATTTTTAACAGAACTATCCGATGATATTAAGCTTGAACTCACTGTCTTGCTTCTTCCGGAAGGGGGAGGGGGGTTCTCTTTGATCACATCTTCATTTGTGAAAACGTTTCGGTGATAATATCGAACACGATAACTACTCTGTTAAGAAGTCGAAACGATGTCACAACTAAAAGAGAATTGGCGAAAAAAATGGTTTACCATTAATGCATTATGCATAAATCCCTAAAGATTTGCAATTTTGGATAGTTAGATTAAATTAATTAATATAAAAAATCAATTTAAATTATTTTGTAGTATCTTGTTAGTTATTTAATGTAAAATTAAAAAAAATTATTATAGATTTCAAGGAAATTTATTGTATTAAAATTTGTTTTCAATTAAATTATTTTGAAACAACCAAAAACAATTGAGTGGAATAATATTACATTAAAACTGCTTATTATAATATAATATTTAAAATAATTGAATTTCATTTTTGACAGTTGATTTAAGATAACAGATAATGTTGATATAAATAAAATGCGGTAGCTTAGAACGAA